>CM066991.1:136377998-136662903 GCA_033977485.1 Hydrangea macrophylla
AGAAACCCAGTTTCAGGGGATGCGACAAGTTCAATTAGCTCATCATGGCTTTCAGGTGGCTCGCCCGACTCCATGAGCGAAACAGAAACCTACATTTATGATAAGAACAAACACTAAGAACTGCTTGCATACAGCATCATTGTGTCTCTAATAAACTTCTCATATAAAAGAAAAAGAGAAAAGAAAAGGAAAAACACTCTTTAAGAGAGAATTGCACGCTGGGGAATACATCATGAGTACCGAAAGGGACTTCCCGATTCCAGTTTAGAACATAAGGGTGTGATTGGAATGAATCTACAGGATGAATTGCATCAGTTGTATTTACCTCATGCTCTCCACTTTCAACTTAATTACAGATGCATTCTACTGCAATTTCTACTTTTTTCAAAAAAAAAAAAAAAAAGCAAGTCTTACTTTTAAGTTCGGGGTCTCTTGGATATGAGGACATGAGTTGGGGAACCCTCCTCAACTCTAATAACTCTCACTCTATTGTGTTTCTATCTTCATCTCAACCCCTGTTTTACTTTTTCTCTTTACATCTGAGATATACCAATATTGAAAACTGACACATATATTTGGAAAAAGAAGAAACTTCCGTTCCAAACGCAGCATAAGGTTACCTGCATACACCGGAGAATGACTTCTGGAATGCAACACCGGCGGCAAAGTCCCCCCACAACAAATGTTGCTGGGCCTTCCAAAGAGCCATCGCTGCTCGAATACCAAGCATCTAATCGGGAAATCTCCATTGTTACTCCATCTTGAAAACGGACAAGTTCCCCTGCATAGACATGAATCATAACAGGATTAATGGTTCATAACGTACCCCCTCAGTCCCATTTTCTTTGTCTATCTTCGTATATCCAACTTTTTAAGCAAACATCATTAAATGCATTGTCTCCAATTAAAAAACGTATATTCTTCCAAATTTGCCCATTTTACTTCCTTTTACCAAGAACTAATACTCCTCCATATTTAAGTTTAGGAGCATTGTTGGAAAGTGAGTAAAAAAGATACATTTAATAGTCAAAATGTTCTTTAGTTTTGGGACGGCTAAAAAAGGAAAAGTAGGCATACAAAGTGGAACGAGGGAGTATAACCGTAAGTGTTAACTATCAATTAAAATCTGGATCGTTACATATAAGCATATTTATGTTTCTAATTTGGAACTCCTATCCATAATGGAGGTCAGATCGAATGTTACACACATAATAACCAGACTATCAAGTTTTTATGTAGGGCGTTAAAGACAGTTAGTATAAGTCCACGACTGAATCAACATTATAGTGCATCTTAATTCATGAATGATTGGAACCATAAAAACTCATTACCTTTAAAGCCGGTTGCAATCACAGAGGCAAGAACACCACCATCCTTGAGTTCATGAGGCCCAAGTCCATCACCCTCAGTTGCTAAGCAGCGGAGCACAACCTCGATGCAGTAATTGTCCCTAGATGAGATAGAGACGCTCACCTGACAATTAAGAACTTATACTCGCGTACATAACTATACAATATGTGTGTACAATATCAAAGGCAACCATGTGTGTTTATGAAGGTGCGTGTGCGTGTGTATATGTGTGTGTGTGTGTGTGTGTGTGAGAGAGAGAGAGAGAGAGACCTAAGATTCTAAGAAGAAAAGTTCATGTGAATGAAACTCATTGGCAAAGGCCAATATTCTGTGCCACAATTCTGTCTATATCATGGCAACATTGACAAATTCCAAATTTAAGGAAAATGCATGGCTTACGCCACCAACTGATTCAGGAATTTAAGTCGCCCGATATGTACTGGTATTGTCTCCTAACTGGAAGGTGATGTGAAAGCAGAGAGTGAATACTAAATTTTTTTATTTTAATCAAACATCATAAGAGAACTATGAAAGCTTTAGAAGTTCATTATAAGTCCCATTTGAGTTTAAAATAATAATTCTGGGTACGTAATCTCATTTGAGTATTACCACAATGATGAAACTAGAATGGCTAAGAGCATCTCCAATGCTAAATGCTATTTTCTTTATGCCAAAATTGCTACAGTATAAAATGCTTATATTTTAGCAGGTGTGCTCCAATGGTAGATGCTAAAAGAAATGCTATTTCTTTGTTCATTTGAAAAAAGTTCGTTTTTTGCCATGTTGGCATGCCAAATTATAGCACAAATCTCCAATGGTGTGCCAAAGCCAAAGGTCCTGCCAAATGGCCCAAATTATAGCAATGCCAAAGGTTATGCCAATTTTAGCACATAATATGGCATTGCTAAAATTTGGCATGACCTTTGCCATACCATTGGAGAAGGATTTTTCGAGGTCATGCTATAATTTGGCAATACCATGAGGTTTAGCATTGTGCATTGGAGATGGTCTAACTTTGAAGAATATAGCACACAAATTATTTAGTTTTTAAAAACATACCATTAGTTGACGAACTAAGACGATCTCCTCGCTCACAGAAGAATAAAGAGCACTCATTAATGTAGTGCACAAGGTAGCATCCGGACGCATACATTCACCAGTAGGCAGACAGAGCTTTGCAGTGGCATGCAATTCAAGAAATACAGGTTCCATTGATTCATAAATACGGTCTTCTGTGGGAACCAACCATGGATTTTCCTTTCCTATTAACAGAATTCAACAGATTATAATCGGCAAATAGTAATACAAACCTGAAGTTGCTACAAGTAATGCTAAGAGTCCATTTGGGATATAGCTTTTTCGGGGCCAACAATCACTTAGAAGTGATTGGTTTGTGAACGTTTGGATTATCTTTTTCCCAGCTTTTAAAAAACTCTGATTTCTTTTTTATGAAGCAGTAAAAACTGCTTTTAAAAATTAATAAATAAAAAACCTCCAAATTATAGCTTTAGAAAAAAGCTCTTATTCCAAAAAGCGATTATTTTTAAAAACAAACCCAAATAGGCTTCTAAATAGATGAGCCCAAATTGACCATTCAAATGAAAAAGTGCAAATGCAGAAACATCTCTGCGTGCAATGCATATGCATATAGCTAAATCAACTCACTTAGAAGCAGAGACAGCAATGAATTCAATGTTTCTTTGGCTGCCGCAGATGCCCTTTCTTTTTCCTCAACAGACAGCTCGAGGGGAGAAATGTTTGCGTTCTCTAACTCAAATTTTAGCCATTTGCGATATGTTGCATCACAAGAGTAGTACTCTCTCTAAACGAAAACACAACATGATACATGGAATCAGTCCTAGAAGTGATTATTTAATGGGCCAAGAGAAAAGATAGTAGAAACGGCTTGGCAAAATGTAAATACGAAAACTAAAAGATCCATACCCAGTCCTGAAACTCTCGAAGATTCTCGGAAACATCGTGATCCTCGGTGGAAAGAAGAGCGTCTGTTGGCTGTTTCAAAGGCTCAGCAAGTAAACTAAGCAATGTGTGAGCACCTATGGGCATAGCAGGCACCCTCCACATAGATATAAGAGCAAACTCTCTGAACAGGATGTTGCTATACAATTAAGCAAAGTTAATAGAATGGTCAGCCAAGAAGAAAATCACAAAGTTATAAAGAAAATTACTATTCAAGAAAACCCCAACAAGCATGTACCATCGGCAGAAACATCACAAATACTAAGTAATGTGAACCAAAGCATTCATCAACAATAGAACCAAACCAAGGCAAAGAAGTACTGATACAGAAACAGCGACACAGACACCACACAACCCAACGATATGGCAAAACCTAAAAAAATAAAAAATAAAAAACCACGACACGGCGGCGACACAGCAAATATGAATTATGTATATTTTTTTGAGTATGAACCAATTAACCACGTAACATAAAGATTAAAATATTTTTTAAAATAACTGAGAATTAACATGTATCATGAATTACATCCTGTAGGTAATGTGTATTAATCCGCCACATGGTAGTTGCACACGTCACCAAAAGGGAAACGTATCTCCAACGTCGTCATTACTTATATGTCCACATAGACTACTTACCTACTCACTGAAATCTCCAAGAGGGCCCCACAACTCCACTACCTATAGCATCTCCAAGGACCAAGCCCATGATGATGGGAGGCCCTCTTTAGGAAGGCTACAACCTCAATACTTGGGAGACCCCAAAGGGCCAAGCCCAAGATAATGGAATGCCCTCTGTAGGAAGGGTGCAGCTCCAACACTTACGACGCCTCAAAAGGCTAAGCCCATGATGGGAGGCTCTCTCCATGAATCTCCACGAAGGCCCACTGCTAAGTATAATTCCAATACTTGGGGCCCTCCACCTCAAAAGGCTAAGCCTATGATGGGAGCCCCAGCCCTTGGGGCATTGGCACTTTAGAGGGCCATACTCGTGGCAATCACAAGAGCCCATAATCAATACACAAACACACATATTCACATGTGGGTCAACCACCCTTAGTCAGGAGCAGTAATGAAGGGTGGCCTGGCCCATTGGAATCTCGAGAGCTCATGGCTAGGTGGCTAGAGTTAAGGGCATCTCCCTAGCTTATGCCTCCTAGGCAAAGCTAGGATTGGTTCCAAATAGAGAGAGAGAGACACATGACCTTCACGTGCCCTGCAACCAAGCCTCACAAACCAATTAGGGAGTCCCATGGCTGTAAGACCAGTTGGGCCATTAACTTTCCCATTGCCTTATCACTTCAATCTTGCAGCACATTCTGTAGACCAATAACAATATAGCATGATCTTGATACACTCCCTCATTTAAGCCTCTGCAATCAATAACAAGCCACCTTTTCGTTGACACACCTACAGCACCTGCTGCCTCACCTGCCACTCACCAATGCCAGCTTTGCTTTTCTACAGGATCAGTCATTGCTTGACCATCGCCTGGTCAAATCCCATTCAATACCCTCAACTACCTTAAACATAAGCATTTAAGGCCCTCACCCACCTTAGACAGAGGGACCTCTCCTAGAGTGCCAGCACACCATACCGACAGTGCCTCCAGTTATTATCATATACCCTCACAACCCTGCTATAAATACTAGCCTCCTCATTCAATACATCCAACAACCTGAAGGAACCGGAATCAACCCCAAGCTTGAGCAATTAATCAAGTTCTCACATCTCTTTACTATTGTCCAAGCAACTCCTCCTAGACTTT
The DNA here is from genome assembly GCA_033977485.1 of Hydrangea macrophylla. Lineage (NCBI taxonomy): Eukaryota > Viridiplantae > Streptophyta > Magnoliopsida > Cornales > Hydrangeaceae > Hydrangea > Hydrangea macrophylla. The sequence goes on from CM066991.1 coordinate 136,383,094, forward strand.
TTAGTCATTACTTCCATACCTTAGCTACCACTCCTCCTCCACCTTCACTCATACCTTACCTACCACTCCTCCTACAACCTCACTCATACCTTAGTACCACTCCTCCTCCACCTTCACTCCTTCCATACCATCCACTCATATCCTCACCGTAGGACACCTACTGCTTCTCTCTCTTATTTGGAACTACCTTGGCTCTCACTCGAGCCATGTCCTCTCTGGGACCCATCTGACTATACTACTACTTTTCTATTATTTTACTATATCTTACACTCACTAGCCTGCTTACGTGTTATACCTCTCTTTACACCTCATCCACACTAAAAAGAACTCACACACATCCAAACAACAATACAAAGTAAAGTTATCATAATACAACATTTTGTAAACCATCAAATGTCTTCAACTTCTCAAGACCCTTCTTTTGCTTCTTATTATAGCATAGAAAGACTTTCGCCCCCAAAATATAAGACTTCTCTTTTCTTTCTATTTTTTGAAGGAAAAAAAATCCGTGTTGGGAAAGTGTCGATGCCATGTCAAATTTCAAAAACAATAAAAAAAAAAAAAAACAAAAAACATCTGACATGTTTTTGGCGTGTCGGTGTCAGAAGTGTGTCAGACACACATACGGCACTTCTTTGAAGTGTCGGTGCTTCCTAGTTTAAAGTTATTTAACTTATTTTTCTCACCTTTTCCTCAAAGATAAAATTAATCTTTGGCCAACTCCTAAACTTTACAACAGTTTGTTCTCCTAATCTGACTCTCTTTGTTATTGCTAGACAGCTTTACATTTTCAGTACTGTTGATTTTGGGTGCTCATATGTTCTATAGATAGAGCCGTTACCCGTGGTGGCCCCGCTTACACATGTTGAAGGCACGGATAGGCTGGCTACATGCCTTAAGTTGGCCATTATTTTGCATTCTCCGATGTTTATTGTGCCACTGGACCTATAAACTACAATGGAAACCCTTCTATTCGTGAACATGATACAATAGGAATTACCTGTGTATCAATGCTCGCAGGAGAAGTTTAGCACCAACAGCCTCAGCATCATTTATTGTGGAAGGAGGTGTAAAGCAGAGCCATTGAATAACCATAGCTTTTTGAAGACTCTGCAACCTGTGTTGTTCTGCTACATCAGATGACTTATCATGTTTCCCAAGTTTGATTTCACGGGATCTCGACAGAACCCTGTTCAAGTAGATCTCAATCAATACACCAATCATACTTTAGAAAGTAACATTATTGAACTTGTACTGTCTGAAAACCATGAAAAGAGGATGAAGAAACATTAACAAACCTCTCAATGATTTCTTCGAAACTGGCTTTAGAATGATCTCCAGAGGAATATGGTAAGTACTCAATAGCAGAAAGGAATATTTTATATCTGACATGAACGCTGTTGATGGGTGAAAAGTATAAAAAGAACAATGTTAGAAGCTAGAAAAAAGAGAATGATTTTTCAGTTACTCCCATTTACAAATTTAACAAACATCAGTTTGGAGTCCACGCAGTATGACAAGAAACTATTGAAGTTTGGAATCATTAGGGTTTTCTATCTTCATATTACCCAATCACTTATACTTTTTACAAGAGATCATAAAAAGGACTATGGACAAGAAACACAGAAAGACTGAGCATGGACAAGGAAGACTAATCACAGCTAGACGCTTTCCCAACGTCTTGTTTCAGATTAATAAGGGGGTAGTTGGAGAGGAAACATCTGTAGCAATCAACGATTGATTTGAGTTATACGCTGCTTCATTTTACGGAAAAAGGTAGTCACGGCATGTGCTATAATGATTTTGGACAGTGCTCGCCCTGGCGGCCAACATATTCTTTCCTCACTTTGGGAAGAAAAGGGGCTCCCCTTCTTTTACATTATTTCCCGTCAATCTACATTTATTTTGTAAATGGAAGAGTGTAATAGAAATATTATAAAATAACCCCTCCTTCAGTTTTCATTTCTTCGTATTCAACCAAACAAGGTTTCTGTAACTACACTTTTTCACCCTGTCTACCTTCTAAATTCCGACCCCTACCAAAAGGAGCATAAGATATAACCTATGGAATGACAGAAGCTTTACCTGTATTACTTTATAACATTTCACTTTTTTCAAAATAAATGCATAAAGATCATAATAACTTTACAGTAATCTTGCATATCCATCTACCTTCTGATTTCCCACCCAACCTAAAGGAGCATAAAATAGGACTGGAGTGAAAGAAGTGTTAACCTAAATTGCCATACACAGTTCACGTTGTCCCCCTTTTCAAGAAGGATGCAAAAGGATCACGATCACTTTATAGTGTTCTTGTATATAGGATAAGTATGTTGCACAAGAAATTTTCACAAGCTCGTGTATTACATTTGTCATGAGAAAGACATCCCAGTTTGTGAAAATAACATCAAAACTCAAGACAGTCAACAACACTGCTCCAAATATATGTTGACTTTGTGTTTGCTGTCTTGAAATTACATGCCAATAGCCATTCAGTCCACCAACATATGCAGCAACATGAACTAATATCAGTTCGAGGGGGGGGGGGGTCGAACAAAAAGGAAAAATATAAAAGAGTTCCCCGTTTAACTAACATAATGGAATCAGGGAATTGTTCCATAAGCAATGAATTAGAAGTAAAACCAAAACCCTGGACAAAGCCAAATACTATCACTGTTAGGTAGCAACCCCTCTGAGCTACATGATCGTCACATGCACAAAAAGTGAAAAATTAAACACCAAAAAAGTTCTTTTGGCCCCAACTCCTAAACCCACTCCAAAAGAAAAGAAAGTTTTTAGAAATTCACCATAAAAACCTCTTACATCAAATTCAAATGTAACCCACATTCCCACCACAGAGGCAGAGGTAACTAACAAAAACAATACACATAAAGGAAAGAACATTAAGTTATAGAAAGGAAAAATTCAAGAGAAACAAAAGCCATTCTGGGTTGACAAAAGACCTGCCATTCAGCCTCAATTCCATCATGTGCACAAAGAGATCAATGCAACGATGACATGCAAGCTGAGAAGCATAAATCCCGACCAACTCCTCATGTTGCCTTGAAAATAGAAACATAGCATACCTGAAAGTATATTTCCCAAATAAAGACTGAAAGTTATGTCACCGCACAAACAGATACTCAAAGCTTTACACAGTAAACCATTGATTGCAATATCGCTTTCATTAAGCAGACCATCAGATCATAAAACCAAAATTGCAGCCGTTCCACTCTTCAAAAGATGGGAAAGTCAATCTATCTACACGTCACCAATTCAAAGATTTGCAGGTAGATATAGCGTGACAACATGGATTCCAACAATGTTCATTCTTGGAGGGGGAAGAATCAGAAGATCCAGCAGATTTCTTACACCCTTGAAAATGGAGTTAATTACAGACCTATGAATCTCCAACTATCATCCATTACATCATCTGATTCAGCTTTCTGTATTACTGGGACTTTGTTAAATTAATATTCCATGAACTAATAAGCTCGAATGTTTTATCTTCTTTTCAAAGACATGATCTGGTTCCATGGTTTAAAACTGGTCGTAGCTCATATTTGCTGATGAATGGTATTTTCACGACATTTTACATACTCAAAAAAAGCATTTTTATACAAGTACAAAGCAAAAAAAAAGTACGGATATGCAAATAAATTCGTCAAATTATTAGTTTTACCTCTACCTCACACTACTGTAACGACATGGGGTAGATTCCCCCTCTATGAATCAATGACTTTCAAATAAGATGGTAAGTAATGACTGTTCAGATACATAGCAAGTGGTTTGGAGATCTGTTCCATTTGTTGGAGAGGCAGAAGATGAATTCACCAAGTAAAATTGGGTAGAGCTAACTTTGTATAATTTTTTGAAGTCCTAGGGAACATTATTCCATGAAAAATGAGCAAGGAAAAAGCTTAGAACCACTTACATGTTTATAATGAGGTCACCGACTGTCATGATCTTCTCCTTGAAAGCATCCTTCATTTGATCAGCGAGTAAATATCTAAGCACGAGTACTACATGCGCACCAAAGCGAATCATCTCAGGATCACCATGAGGCCTGACATGAAGCACAACATACATCCAGCTCAAAGACATGACATTGCATGCTCCACCAGGCGATTTTTTATAGCTAGAGAAAACGAGCCTACATATGTAAGCGTGCTTGCCCTGGTTTATTTTTGTGCGTTGCTAAAATTTTCATTACTGAAGATGGGCCACATAAAAACGAGAAAAATAGTTTCACTGGCAAGAACTTTTAAGAAACATCAAACAAAGCTCACTTTAGTGTGACTATTGTTCTGGATTTCAAATGGACAGTTGAAATACTCCTCATTAGGACAACTATGATATATAACATAGAAAAGGTGGCAACTTATGTGCAATTTCAAAACAATTTTAAAGACTAGGGCCTAAATGAAGACAAGTAGCTGAATTTACCGGAAGACATTTTGATCGTCTTCTGAAGGTGATATCCACGACCAAACAAGGTCCAGCAAATTTGGTATATCTCCTACCATAAGACTCATCTGCGCAATAACAATGGGTTAGAGACGACTAAGCAATGAAATGAAACTCAAATAAGAGGGAAAGAAAAAGTTTTAAGTTTGCTCAAACATACAAAAGAACTGAAATCTCCTAACACCGATTTTTAATTGAAAATGAGCAGATTAAACATGTTTAGATTTTAAAGAAGATTATTATTTTATTTTATTTTATTTTTAAGTAAAAGAGGTTTTGTTAAAAGGTACCAACTCTGTGTCAAAATCGTATGATTCGCGATACGAATCTTACGATTCGATACAATTCATCATGAAAACGATACGTATTGATACATGAATCGAACATGTACAAGAATCGAAGGTGAATCTTACAATTCACTTGACTGTTAGGCGCAAAAGTTAATTTTTCCATTTTTTTGTTTTATTTGTTTTTCAATTTTTTTCTTAAAAAATTGATTACCAAACCCTCCTTTAAACCACTTAGGATATGTTTATACAAGCCTAGAAAAAAAAATGACATGTTTATACAAACCTAGAAAAGAAAAAGATATGTTTATAGGGTTTTTTTAATTTGTTACCGAATCTTATGATTCACGATTTGCGAATCCCGATTCGATTCACATGTATCAGTTCGATTCACGATACGAATCCCGATTTGACAACTATGGGTACCAATAGAGGAGAGCTTCTTGTGCTTAAAGCGAACTTTAAAAAAAAAAAAATGAATAGGGAACAAGAAGAAACAAAGTGTGGCGACACCTGCTTTTTCGTATATCAACAGAAGACAGATACAAATAGCTAATTTGTCAACATAAAATGTATATATACTGATGAAAGATATAGTATGTTCAGCAAATAAATGTGACAACATGGAGTGAAGAAGAAAACTTAGAAAAGAGACACAAATTATATGATAGGGGCAGTAGTGGGGAAGGGAAGACAAATTATGCATTGAAGCCCAGTAAATGCATCATTAGCAGATGTAAAATAAAGGGGGTTGCCATGAGCTACTAGTAGGGACGGTCTTCGGCCCGCTGGCAGGCCAGACCAGCCCTAGTCATTTCAAGGCCTGGGCCAGAGAGCTGGTCTGCAGGACCGTAATTGGGCTATTTTTTGAAGCCCAATCAATTTTCTGGGCCGGGCTTGGGCAAGGTAGAAGAGGCCCTACCCAGCCCTCATGGATCATATTTTGTAAAAATAAATATCTTAATATGATTATTTTAAACTGTTTGAAGACTATAAAGGTACAAAATATCGTTCTAGGCTAGGACACAGTTGTTATCTTGAACATAGGTTTCTTGGGTTTTAATAAAATTCTCATTTTCAGATAAAAATATTAGTGTGGGAAAAAACATAACAATCTCCGCCAGATAACAAATTCTTACCTCAATCTGCCGCTGCTGCTCCTTGCATCCTCGAGCAACAGATTCATGTACCGTCTCACTAAATCGTTCAGAAGTTTATATCGTTAAATTATGTAAACTTCAACCTAAGGGAGATACCTAAATAAATCAGCAGTATACTTACCTTGAATGGAGTTTCTGAAGAAGAGCCGATAGGTTCCGAGGTTGCTGATTCAGAACTTGGAGTGGCCAACTTTCGGGTGCCATTGTAGGCTGAGAAACATCATCTCCTTGTCCAGGACTTCTCTCAATGAGATCTTCGTAACTTTTAAACTGATCCATTCCAGCAGGTTGCAAGCAGGCTAATTCCAGATCCACTTGAACATCCAACCATGACTTGGCCATTGCCCAGCATGCTGACTACAAAAATATGGGGATTCAGGCATTATGGTAACTTGAAATCATGATAGCAGGGCAAGGAAATGGGAAACAAAATTGAATATAATAATCTGAATACATACAATGGTAATCATGGCAGCTTAGAGCTCCAAGATTTGCTACAACCTAGGACGCACGGACAATTCTAAGTAGGTAACATGTTGCGTGTCGTGTCATGTGTGACACACGGACACAACACTTCGTGCACTTTTTTAAGATTTGTCATGTCGTCGTGTCCGTGCTTCATTGGCTATAAGTAGGTATCTTAGTTAAGAATCATGACATCTTACCCAAAATTATAGACGACAAGAACGTATGCCACGTAATACAAAAAGTGATTTTGTCAGAGGACACTTATATAGGTCATAAACTTGGAAATTGGAATGTAAAAATGGCACATCTTTCCTTTAAGAAGTGATGGTTAATGATGATTACTTTGTTTTGGGGGAAGTTTGTGTATAGAATGTTGAGATATTGGTTTATTGTGCCCTTAACTAAATCTTCTCCGTCCTTCCCAGAAAGAAGGAAAATAAGTTCCACTAACATGATCCGACTAGAAAGGAATTAATTAAGGGTAAATTACCTTTTAGTACAATCACTGTTCTGGATTTTTTTTCAAACATCTGTGTGTGTAACATGTATATTAAGAGTGATGAATAAGAAGAGGTCATTTTGGTCATTTAAGCAATTTGTTTTGGCTACAGGGGGTAAAGTGCCACAGAGGCAGACCACATGGGAGTTATGTGTTACATTCCAAACTACAGGGGATAAAGTGCCACAGAGGTAAACCACAAGCGGGTAAATGGTAGTTTACCCATTAATTAAAGCACAAATTGGTTTTACTTTTAAAAAAATAAAATTAAAAAAAAATATTAGGGATTTTCTATAATTGCGGTCAATGGGGTTCATCCTCAATGATGATGATGGAATGGAGAGGCACCTTCAGGCTCTTTATTCATAGATATTTATTGGGTAGCAGACGCTTGATTGGCTCAAACTCTAATTATTAACAGACTTATAAACTTATAAACCATTGACAAAAGTTTGAAACTCAGAAAAAGCTCACCAAGAACTGCTTACTTAACTAGGAGTGATAAAAATTAGAAGGGATCAAAAAATAAGATTATAAAGTCAGCTAAAGTGGCACTTCTTTTGGTGTGAACTCTTTTCACATGATGTCAAACTGGAAGGTTTTACTTTTCCCTGAAAAATCTTTCAGTTGATGAAACTATTTTCATGTCATTACATAGCATTTTTTGATGCTATGTAGATCTGGATAACATATCAAAAGTTGATTCCCTTTTATTCAGATGATGAAGATTTTCCTATATATCTGCTATATGCTATGATACTGCAAGAATGTTACAGTGTCAGACACGACAGATGCTGAGCACTCCTTGATGCTTCGAACAAAACCAAAATTTGTGTCCTACTTTCCTTTCTTAATTTTTTTAGTCAACCCGTACAAGAAAAATGACATACACCCTTAGATATTTCGACACCAAGTGTTATATTGTTGATATCTTAAAAAAAACAAAGCAGAAGTTGAAAGTGGTTACGGTACATCAGTGAGAATTACTAGGATTCTTTTTTAACTCATAATTTAGGTTTTCAGAAATAGGAAAAAATAGTAACTGCAGAAAGTAAAGGTTTTTAGAGATGCAAGTTTATCAACGTATTATACATCCTCAAGGACCTCAACACTACATCACCTTATTACGATTGTACGCACCAAAAGCGACTTGTGTTTCTATTATCACAAAGTCAGTAGAAGCAAGCAGTTGGGTATTACACAAAATGCTACAATGATATGTTTTACAAAAACTGATAAAAAGGTGCTATCAAGTATTTTGTTCATTAAGGGAAAGAAAGATACCTCCCAGTCCATACAAATCGGAAGAACACGCTTTAAGTTGCTACACTGGGCTGCATAGACCGCTGTTTCATATTTCCCACCATCTTGCTCAGCAATTCTCTTCAATATGAGCAGAACAGAAAGCCCCATTGGTTTACACAAACTAAAGCACCTTTGTGCATATTAACGAACCGCAAATACTAAATATCATCTTATTAAGCTAAAATTGTCAAGATTCTCCTCACAGCATCCTCTCTTTTTCGTAAACACAATGCGTTAAAAAATGGAAGTAAAGTGCACACCATTTGATTTCTGACCTTGAAAAGTTATAAAATGGAAAGTAACCGAAAAGAGAAACCAGAGCAACATATACAAATAAAATGGAAAGGAAAGTACGGAGGAATATGCATTGAACATGTCCCTACCTCTGATGCACAATAGGAAGCCCATTTCCAAAGTCGCCATTGGTGACCAATGCCACTTTCTAGTTCAATGGCTTGAAGAGTTCTATTCTTTCCATTTCTCACAAGGGCATGAACTGATGGAAATTGGACCGACCCTCCAAACGGGCAGAGAGTTGCAGCTCTCCATGGCTGTCCTAGAAAAAATTGATATTAGGACGACAGAGGAAGTCACAACCTCACACTTCCTTAAAAACTCTGCGCACCTGTCCGGCAGACCGGCAAAGGTCACATGCCTCTTCCAGCCTTCCTGCCCTTATTAGCGTCCAGACGTCTTCGAGAAGAGATTCGTCTTGTTTCTGTTGGTAAAAAACAGCTATAATGGATTTAACTAGCAATAACCCCGATTTTACTAACAAAAACATACCAAAAGACATTAAATAAAAAATAAAATAAAATTATTGAACAATTCTAGGAAAAGTGCATCCAAGAAAATGCACAAGCATTGTGGCCATCAGCTACATGGTTTAGTTCAAGCAGCTAAAACAACATAGTCTTTCATATTGTATTTTATTTTTCTATTTTCTCTTGTATACGAAATGAAAAAACATTAGTAGAAATAAAGAGTTATGTACAAAGGTGGAAAAGATGTCCAACCACAAAAATGAAAACAAACACAAATCAAAAACCAACACACCCAACATAAATACAACCAAAATAACAAATCAAGGGCCATCGTCCAGTGGTGGTTCTGTAAAGCTAAAGAAGGGTGTTGGGAGTACATTCGAGAGAAACCACAAAGTAACTACTTTAACATGCGAAGCCACGTTCTCATGGTTTTTTCTTACAAGTTCATTCGCATGCTTATCAACAAAACTTTTTCTTGCCCAAATCAAGGTGGTAAAGATGACCACTCAAGACATTATAAAGGTATTTTGGCTCTCACTTATCCAATAGGTCAACCTTGCATTTGCCTCAAGAAAAGCTTTCATATAACGCATGCTTTCCACATACTATGACGCTGTTTGCAGCCATATATGATTCCCCCAGGAGTATGTCACAGTTATAGTTTATTAAGCAATTTTGCCGTATCCAGTATTTAACTTTGACATCTTAAAATATCATCAATTGCAACTAAAATAGATTAATTCCAACAATACCACGTGCATTTAATTGAGAGGTAATGATATGAAACAGTTTAATAAAATACAACAGCAGCTGTTTGAAAGAAAGTACTTTGTCATCAAGTAGTTGTTGAGCATGTTCACGTGTTGGAGCATCAAAATCCAAGTGGTGAACAATGTTTGAATTTAAGACGCCTTTCTTTAGAGACCGTTGAGTATGATGCCAAACTCCAGAGCTCTGAAGATAAGTACCTACATGAGAGCCTCGCACCTGCAAACAATAATCGACTGTTATGCCACAGAAAACCATTGAAATCTCAACAAATTCAACTATATCAGCTTGAAGTCTCAAGCAAAGTTCTTTTTACCAAAGGGACCTGATTTGGACAAGGATCAGACAAGAGAAACAAAAATAAGATGTGATTGGCCGAGATAACCAAAGAAACTAACAGTTTCAAACCAATTTTTCTTCAAAAAAGAAAGAAAAGAAGAGTTAACAAAAAGGTTCAAACTTTATTGCAATCATTTTTTATTTATTTTTTGGGCCAAAAGAGTTATCCGAATGGTTGCGTTCTACTTATTCATCCCACTGATTTGTTTACTCTTCTTGATCAAATCCATACTCCCTTGATTACAACACAACTCAACCCCAGCTCCTCCACCCCAAAAAAAAAAATGGTACATTGGTTATTTCTGAAAATCCAATCTAAATGTCATTCCATTCCAGTACTTAAATTAGCATATATAAACACTAGAATTAGGAATGACAGTGTTCCATATTTGCAATCAAACAATAGGATGAGGATGAATATTCAATGTGTATTTGGCTTTGCCACGTGACACTCTACAACTGCACCTCTCTGGGTCAATTGTGCTTCTTCTTTTCTTTTCTTTTCTTTTTATATAAATAAGCATTTATTATCAAGAGCTCAAGCTACACAAACATGCCCCCTAGAAAGTCTGGAAAAGAAAGAACAGAAGTTGGGGTCCCATTGCTCCAAAAATAGAAGATCACAAGTAGTACCACACTTCAAAATTGAACATAGCACCCGAACAAAAATAACCATTTCACTGTTAGAACAGAAGACACTTACAGACTCATCACCTTGTTATCCAAATCAAGAGCTTTGGAGGCCAATCCTTCAAGCCACTGAACAATTCGTAAGCATAATTGTGCCGTATGATCTTCTGCAACAAATTGGCAAGCCTCCAAATGCGAAGTTGTTGGCAACTGTCATAAGGCATTACATGTTACTCAAATATATTTTTTCTTCACGTGATAACTGTAAAATGAATCAACGAAAAAATCCTAGAAAGAAGGTAAAAATAAGTCTATTTAACATAAATCAGTCAGAAATTTTGCCATTTAACGTAACGAGATGCATCACCAGGATTAGATCTTCAGGAAGTTCTTCATTTCCTGCAAGATCAAAAGTTGTTTCATTCTCAATCCTGAAAAACCAGTCAATTTAAACCAAACCGGAACATGCAAATCAAACTGGAATTCCATGTTTAAGGTTTGGGGAAATTGTTCTATTTAGCAACACGAATTATTTCAGAGCAATAGAAGAAAGAAAAGAAGCAAAAATTACGCCACAGCATTACGGCACAGCCACTAAGGTTAAAAATTAATGCAATTTCCACCGTAAACAATTGTATTGTTTGATTATTCAATCATGTGCATATTTGTTTGCATATTTTTCGTCATACTATAGAAGAGTATTCGCAAAGATTCTTTAAGAAAAACTAATTACCTATTTCTGTAATCTGTACATTCCTTTAGAATTGCAAAAAGCAACCAATCAGTGCATTAGAAGTTCTTGAAAGGACAAGATGCGGAAGGATCCAACTACATTTTTCTGGGTAAAGGGAGGAAAATACCATGTAATGAGAGCAGCATTTAGCTGGTTATCAACAGCAACTATATCCTACAAGTAATAATCAGTCTTACCACAAACAAATAGAAAACATATTCTTTTCTTTGAACAATACATGGCAGAGTACGTCCGAATACATTCTATTATTTTTTTGACTTGTTTGGTAAGTAAATAAAGGTGATTCTAAACATCTAAGATAATGGAAATGTCACAAATATGCCAATGTATTCAGCAAGGAAGCAGTCAAAAATGAACACAATATACAATTTGAAATGGCTACATGTTGGATCGCAAGCAGGCAACAATAAGAAAGAATAACAGAAAGATTTAACGTGGTTCAACATTCCCATATGACCCAGGGCCTAGTGTCCTTAACTCACTGGAATATGAGCCACTACCCAACACTTCATCTTTGATTCGTTTTCAAATATCTCAATTTGTGGTAATTTTTATTTTCAAATTCCACAGTTTTGCTACATCTTTGGTTCTTTTTCAAATATGGAATATCAGAATTTTTGCTACTTCTTTGGTTCATTTTCAAAAAATCACAGTTTTTTTTCCCTGATGCACTGTATACAGTGATATTGTAGCTTGATACCAACAGAGAGTGTACACATAAGTACGTAACAAGCACGTTGGCGTAGCAATATATTCTTCCCAAAAAGTCAAGCATAAAAATACAAAAAGTTGCACTATATGCACAGAGCTGCAGCAAGAATTCTAAATACGTACTCATGGCCATCTATAGCACACTGTCATATAAGTCATACAATAAAAGGAAGTTAGAGGGTAGAGATTTATTGCCTTTCCCATATAGGTACCACAGAAGAGACCAGGAAGCAGCCTCATCAATCAAGAGCCGAGCCTTCTGCCTCATCAATTTGTCCTCTAAAATTCTATGTCTTCCATTGGACCCATACCTATAAACATAATGCAGTGAATGCAGTCAGGTAGCATGACACCTGTCTCTTGGGAAGACATGAACCATGATAAACAAGGTGCATTTGGGTAGGAATATTTAGGAAAATTGAAGGGACTGTCTGGGAAGGGAAACAACAGAACTGCAGTTCATGAGTGAACCGGTACTACAAATTTGATTGTTTGGTGAATGTTCACTTCTTGCATAGCAGTTCATGCCCAATCTAATATTTCTTTAAAAACTAGTTCTTTGTCAAACCAATATAACCTTGGTACTCACAAAAACCATATAGAGAGTGGGCTGTGACTAAACCAAATTCTACTTTAAGCATTACCAAACAGACCCTAAATAAGGTTGTTTGTTCCCTTTTGTCGCCTTTGCCATTTTATCTTTCTTCTGCTCAAGTAAGCACACTTCACCCCTTTGTAGCAGACACACACGCACAAACTGAAAAACTATGCATTAGCAGCATTACAAGGTCCCCCTCTCTCCGGTAACTTCACCATAATGAGAAACATAAGCTAAAACATTCGCCTTGTGAAAACAGAACCATAAATAAGGTGCAAAACAAACAAGAAAATGAGGAGACTATGGGAGAATAGACGATATGTCAACCAGGAATAGGATTTTGATTTTTGAGTAGTACATAAGTGGACAAAGTAATCGTAGTTGAAGCATAAAACCAAATATGAACAATTGTAGTATTGATTTTGAACATCCCCATCTTCATGTTGGAAACCTCAGCCTCATTCCTTTCTTGTTTTTGCATTTCAACCATGGGCTTTAAGCGAGCTTGGATACAGTATCCAAAGCTTCCCAACTATCATCCATTCATTTCTGAAAAGACCCTGGTGTAGTAGAATGGTGAGCCTGTATGTGCTTTTAACAAATCCATAAACGTTAATACAACTAGCTAGGTGAGATGGTGAAGATTTCGATTTGTTTTATGAAATTCGAGCCTGTTTTTCACTCTGAAATTGATCAACTTGAAGACTATGTCACCGATGAACATGTGCAGAAATTGCAGACGGAGGAACATCAACCTCTGCAATCAGTTTGCATCTGGAATTTATATTTAATCTATATTTGAAATTGACAACTCACTCCAACATGCGTCATAATTCTTTACAGCTAGAAGGCATTGGATTTTGAAAGGTCATGGAGAAATATTACGGAAACTCCAATCTAAAAAATATTCTCTAGTACTTGACAATAGAGGACCCGGCATGTTCTCTGGGGTATGGAATGTATCAGTGATAAACGTCATGGAGTTTTTTATATATAAGGTTCAAGGACACCTTCTACTTGAAATTTTGATTGATAAAAAATGAGAAATTCCAAAGGACAGAGTAATATATTAAAGTAAACAAAATGAACAGACAAGAGAGAAACAGAGAGGGAAAAAAAATTGGCTTAAAGAAGGGAAGAAAATAGTATTGATGACAGCTACGATACAGGGTGCTTGAGTCTACATAACAAGATGCGCTTCCCTGTAGATGTAAATATTCCGGGTATAAGACATACCTTATAGACATCGAAACCTCACGGCAAGAACTCTCAAATTTTAATATCAAATCAGAGATAGGCATCAGTCCTGCAATTTACAAAGAGATAACTGTCACGTCACATACACAATTAAGTCTACAACTGTAACTCATACAGCATTTTGTGCAGGGAAAAGAAAATGTAAGAGATAGAGATGACATTGGTGAGAGTATACAAATTCAAATAATAGCTCAATTAGTAATTCACTATTTTGATCCTCATAAGCCTCCGAAGATGATAATAAGGCCACATCTTAAGCCTTGATGCACAAGCAATGTGCAAAATCAATCAATTCATTAAGGGGCTATACACACACACAAACATGCTTCTTCTAAGATTTTGATAGTCCAACTAGTCAGTACCCTGAGGAATTCTTCAGTATTCAATGTTGAAAGCACTTACTCTATTGATAATCTCACCAAGGGGCAACCCCTCAAACATCTCCTCATCTCATTGCTTCCCATCAAAACAATCATGCAATCTCTTAGTACTACTCAACCATGATCGTACTTTCAGGTTTTCTCTTTAAAATGGTCCTTCCAATAAGTTCCCTAACTCATCAGGCAAGTTGTCTACCAATATGGGTCAGTTTAAACATGCAAACATGCAGACAAGATTTGTGCCGATCTAAATCCAAACGACAAGGAAAATCTCCAAACTGAGTCCAATTTATCTGGTATATGAAAACAATTATATCCATAAGCAAGATGAATACATTTTTGCTCACCCCAAAATTGCTCACCGTCCTCTTCCATTGGCTAATGCAGTGGGGCCCAGTATTAAATGAGAATTAATTAATGGTGTAAAGTACTGGGGCCCACTGCATTAGCCAATGGGAGAGGAGGGTGAGCAAAGAGTGATCAATTTTGGGGTGAGCAAAACTGCACTCAAGCAAGATAGATGCAATCAATTAACAGCTTATTGGAACTAGATTCTTAGCACAATAAAAATATTCAAGCAAAATGACCATAGCATCTATTGAGAGTAAAAATAATTAAGTTACACCCTCTCTGACAAGTGACAGCTTAAGCTTTTAGTGTAGATGGTCGTTAACATGGTATCATAGCAGGCAAAGGTCCTGAGTTCAATCCCCGTTGTCACCCTGATTTCTAAAATTTTCACGTGTTTGGCCCTTATCCAAGAAAGTCTGGCCACACTTGAGGGGCGTGTTGAGAATATAAATACTTAAGTTACACCCTCCCTAACAGCTTTAGCTTTAGAGTAGATGGTTGTTAATTGCATCACACTACTTTGTTCAAGGGGCTTAACTTTTTCTATAATTGATTATGTACGCTCAAATAAGCTAAAACAAACAGGGTAAAGACACATCCATTCCTCCAATAAGAATAACATAATAGGTTATTACCTGATAGTAATAACAATAATCTTTCAAAATACCATTACTAACGTTTAGGTATAGCACACACACACACATACACACACACACACACACACAAGTGCCTAGATATACAAACAATGTGTGGGATAATTCCAATCCAACATGAAATACAAGTATGTGTGTCCAAATATCTCAGAAACCATGATCAGATCATGCAAACTGCAGGTGGTCCTATTTACTTGCCGTAGTAGGATCGTGGTCCGGACTCCTTGAACTAGACCAAGACAAACGGATGGTATTCAGATTGGATTTGTATCATTTTATTCAATAACATGCCTAACCCCCATAACTACACAAATTAATATGCAGGAGCCGAATAGGCTCCATTTATACAGCTCATATCACACAGACAATCTAAGCAGATTAAAGAGCGTCTGAGAGTCCCCCAATATTTAGAAAGAAACGCAAAGGTAAGTATCAACTTTCCAATGTATGGAAAAACATTTCCACGACCTCAAAGGTACACCAATCCCACTCCATTCAACTTTCCAAGCATGACAAATCTCCTATGAACACAGTTAGTCAGTTACATACCCGATAACCAAGCAACGCCACCACAGACTGTAAAATAAACCAATGGATACGAACAGCGCAAGTAAAACACACCAAAATTCACAATCTACCTTAAAATAGAGAAGATATCCACTGTTCCTTGTCATCTTTCTTACTCATGCTACACTAATCAGAAAGCAATTTGCCCATATGGCCCATAACATCAGTCCTAAGGCAGATCTCAACAATGACTGACTTTAAAAAGCACTTCAACTGTCCAACTGCCTTTTCAAAATGACTTGAAAATGATCTCCAGTTACACTCTGCACTATAATCCCCACCAAATCGGCCACTGTTACAATAAAATCTAGGGTGTAAATAAAAACCGACAAATCGAACCGGCCGAACGAAACCGACTGATTTTATCGGTTTTGGTCGGCTGAGTTAAACTCTAATCAGTCCACAATTTTCATTCTAGTAAAAATTGAATGTCGATTCGGAAGCGGTTGTAACATTTAAGACACCGAGTATCGACCGACCGACCGATTCAGTAGCATTCATTTAGTAAATGATATATATATATAGATATGAATATTAGTTGAAAGTGACTCTCTCTGACCAATAAAGGCTATCAATAGTCAAGATAAAAAATTAAAATTAAAAAAAATTATTAAAAAAAAAAAGTAATGTTCTCTCTGACCAAAGCAAAAAAAGTGATATTTCCTATGCAATTAATTGTGTGAGTAAGCAATTTCCTAGACACTTTACTCAAAAATATGGTAGACTCTCAGTCACTCTCTCTCTCTATAGTCTTTGTAACAAAAGTAAACCCAAATTGAAAGACGGAAACTTCAAATTCTTTTACATTTCTACAATAAATGCGGCTAATCCTCTCCCTTTCTTAGAAAAACGTATACCCCTCTCTCTCGTCTCTCTCTATCATTCCAACAATCACAACTCAAAGCCTAAAACCCTAGAAGTCCCTAATCTTTATCTTTTCAACTCACAGCCTCACCGCTGCAAGTGCACCATCGATTCTCTGTGCAAAGAACAGGTAACCCATCCTTATTCCTTACTCTTTAGTTCTATTTTTGAGCATTTGATATTGACTGCCATTCTCTTTTTCCTCATACATGAAACTTCAATTGATTTTGTCTGCTTCTCTTTATTCTTTCCTTTCCTTAGGTAGGTATGAGAGAATGGTTGAAAAAACTCTTGAACTGGAACCTAATAGTAGGCAAGGCAAAATCGGTCGATAACCGAAAACCGACCGTGCCAGATGCAATCGGTGCTACAAAGTTCAGAAGGAGTTTTGGTCGAAATCAGTTTTGTATCTTAGAAAACCGACATGGTCGGTTTGGTGTGTATTTCTCTCCAAAAAGCCGACCGAACTGACCCTTTACACACCTAGTAAAATCTACCTCAGCACTCCCTCTCTCTACACAACCCATAAAAGCATCATACAACATTATAATGTTACATGGACTCGGTAAATGTAGGTGTGGGTATGCGTCTTAGTTTAGGCCACATCAAATCCTCAAACTCGAGGACATGGTGTCACTGTCGAACATCTACATTATTCTGTATCTTACCTACATTTCTGAAGCAAAGTTACTTTGTAAAATTAAAAGAGCTCAACATGGGTAACTAATCCATTTGAAGTATCTATGTAATAGAAAAAGATAAGAGAATTTTATATACAAGTATACTACCAGAAGTGTCAAATACATATACATATATGTGTGTGTAAATATATCATACTAGGGTGTCATGACTCATGAGTCTGAAACAGGTATTTCAACCCATTACAAGATTTCATGCAAAACAATTTACAACCATCATATGCTCAAACTCAAAGTAATAAGTTTTGGTAAGCAACAACCAAAATGTAAGGTTCTGGCAAAACATTTGGCATAGGGACAAACCTATGGAAAAAGTTTATTAAATAATAAGTTCAACAACGTACCGAAAGTATATTTTCAAGTTCATGTTGGATAACATATATGTTCAACTACACATGAACTGATGTACATATATTTGCTTCAATTAAATGATAAAATTCTATTGACTAGTCACAACAGTAAAAAATTTGAAGTTTTCAATTAAAGCAACTTCACCTTGAATAGCAGAGTCAAGAAGAGATGCAAACAAATTGAAGGTTGTATCTCCACTATCCACCACCACATCATCCTCGTGTTTGCATGCCTTTAGTGCATAACTTCTAGCTCGACCAACCGAATCAGCACCAATATCTCCCTCCAATACTCCTTGACTATCAACGGATGATCTTCTCTTGGAAGAAGATAGCATCTTTGCCGGTGTTCCTTCGAAGTGGTCACCATCAAAGTACTCAATCTCTTGTTTGATATTTTCAAGAAAAAGCGCTGAGTTGGTCCTGGCTTCACTGAACCTTGAAATTGAATTGTCTGTATGTGGTACTTTGCTTGAAGCTGAGTACCTTCTCCTGCACAAATTACAAAAAAATCTGTAGGCATAATGGAATACAATGAAAATTCAAAATTAATTTGAGATATCAAAAAGGTTAAGAACCCAACTTCTAAGTAATGAAAAAACTTCAATATTAATTGGTCAGGCTCAGGGAAAGAGTGGCCTAATTTTAATTTTCAAATTCGAATATGATTAGTAATTAATTTGTTAGAAGTTACACGACACGATAAAAGATATTCTAGTAATGCATAAGCAGATGTACAACGAAAAGCTAATAAATTGACGCTACAATGAACCCCCTCCAAACACCTTCCAAATGGTTTCCTGATGCATGTCCACGCCAATTGGTATTAGTTGAGAGTTTATGTAACGAATACTGCATGTGCTCTTCTGATTGCCAACTTAAAAATGGGAAGCATTCCATTTAAAATATTTCAATATAAGTACTAAATCCCACACAATGTCAATATTTCAGTACACGGCCAACCAGTTACCCCGCAGTACACAGTGTTGCAAGAGTACTAAAGTAAACAGTTTCTTATTTCTCTTTCCTCCTTTTAGCCAAGCACTTTGGAGTTTGGAGATTGCAAATATGAAGTGTGTGTTCCGAGACTCACACTGTGGGTTTATATGGAAGCATCATAAAAAACAATTAATCTCAACATGCCTCTTTGAAACACTAAGCTGAACGTGTGAATCTTAACAAAGGTTATAATTTGAAAAACAATTCCATCACAAGTTCAACAACTTACCCAGAGTACAAATTTCAAGTTTAAGTAGGTGAACATATATTGTTCAACACCCATATGCATATACACACATATACATATATATATATATGCTGCAATTCAATGGATTAAAATCTACTGATTAATCATAGTAGCTACTAAAAACCTCCAAATGAACTTGGGCAGTTCTAAAAACTGGGGCCCACTCTCGATATACATATACCTACAATTGAACTTGGTCATTTCAAAAAAGAACTTCCAATTGAACTTGGGCATTTCAAAAAATTACGCCCGCTGAAAGACATAATTTCAAAAAAAAAAATGTACCCAGGTAAAACATAAAGAAGTATATATATATATATATATACCCGTATCGACGATAGCGCTCTCTGATGCTCATATCGTCGGCGTCGAAATCGCTTGGAGAAGTCTCCATATCAACCTCCATTTCTAGACAGAAAGGTAGGACAGAGTCTCCTTAAGCACCTGTTTCAGAGCCCTAGAAGGCGCCTAGAACATCATTGTCGTGAGCCTTCTTGATTGAAAGATAAACCCTAGAGTTGAAGCGCGGGAAGGCTTTTATGTCAATTATTACTGTATATGATTATGATGCTTTTTTCAGTAAAAACAAAGAAATAAATAGGAAAATTATCAGTTACTACCCCCTCGTGTTTAGGAATAACACTTGAACCCTTGAACTTCAAAATTTCATTCAATTAGAACAAAAGTTTGACGTTGTTGGCATAAATTAACGAAAATTGTCACTTGAATTGCGCGTAAGACTTACCTATTATAGGTTAGGTTAAGATAGACGAAAAAGAATACGAATAGTGCAAAAATTTGCATTCAATCATATCCAAAAATTGCATTCAATTATATCCAAAATTGCATCATTTTCGCGCTATTTACAATCTCCTTCATTTGTCTTAACCTAACATGTGATAGGTAAGCATTATACGCAACTCACATGATAATTCTCATTAAATTAAGCCAACAATGCTAGACTTTGGGTCTAATTGAATGAATTTTTGAAATTCAAGAGTTCGATTGAACAACAAAAATGAATATGTATCCAATTAAAAACACGAATATAGTATAACGGTGTAAAGTGTAATTAGAACTTTCTAAAACATAAAGGCTATCGCATGTTTTAAGGACAAGAGAGGTGAGTGACATTGTAGTTTTTTTTTAGTACTAGGAAACGGCCCGTGCAGTGCATGGGCATTGGATTTCGTAGAAAAAATACAATGTACATTTTTTTTTTAACGTGGATAAGAAAGAGAAATAAGTGTTACTAATTCTGAAGAAGATGGTGTTAGAAAATTATGGTTTAACAACTTAATTATCGATGGAGTAATGCTTAGGACACAACCATTCACACAACTTTTTCTATACAACCCAATAAATGTGTTTATCTCTCTCATGTGTCCCAAGGATTACTCTAATCGATTCAACCTACAATTTAAGGCTCTCTTTTTTAACGTATAAATAATATATATATATATATATATATGTATATGCATATGTGTAATACTCATACCCAGAGAAATGAGATAATACCTACTTTGCACGCATTAATTAGCATGTGATAATTTGAGTAAGTTCCAGTTACCCCAACGTGATAAGTGTTCCGAAAATGACACAGTTGGACAGATATGAAGTGCCACCCATGGAAGGTCCAGATTGGATAAATGAATATTTGTTTAGTTGTTGTAATATTTTGTTGCTAGTTGTTATCTTTTACAGTGCCAATTTGGGTACCCGTGTGAGAGCGAATTGGAACCAGATTCATAACTGGTGGGTTAACTAGTAACTACATAAAATGTGTGGGACCACTTCTGGGACGCGCACGTGATATAGATATATACCCACTTAAATAATTGGGAAGTTGATATAATTATTTAGAGGATTTCATATCCTAAAGAATATTGGGGGCATAAGTCTAATTAACCAAACTTTAAGCTAGGAAGTCAAGAGGTTGACACATCTTCATCATCTTCTTTGTACCAAAACAAGAAAAATAGAGATACAGGAGAGGAATATCAGTCATTAGAGAAAGCTCTGTCATTTCTTCGTCATTGGTACACTGTTTCACGAATCGAAGTCGTATTTGGACTCGTGCAGGTGAGGGGATCATTTCTGTACCTTTCTTTTTCAATTTTGGTAAAGTATTTCCGCAACCCTGTTTGAGGTGACGATACAAATATGTGATATTTACATGTAGGATTATCTCCGGATACTATTAAAGCTAAAATTTACGAGGAATTCGAGAATTCTAAGCATTAATCGAAGTAATTCGTGAGCTGAGTACTCTAATCATAAATTGGGTGTAAAATGACGCTTATGTGATATTGGTTATGGTAGTATGCTTAATTCTTGAATTCGTAGAAAAGCATGTGTTAATTAGAGCTTATCATGTCAAATTTGTGAAAATGTCATGTTGATATGATGATTTGCTTATGTGCTTATTTGGATCAATGAATGTCAAGTGATGATCACCATTATTTAGCCCGTATTAAAGGAACGATGATTTCCTCAATAAAAGGGGGATGGTGGTGACGACCACAACGATTTGACTACGGTCACGTGAGAGTGTGTGCTTTTGCTTCATGCGACGTTAAAGTGAGAAAAAGCCCAAAATCTTGGGTCCATTGCGATGGAGATTAGTTACTTGACGTATCGGGGACTAATTTTATCGTTGTGTTACTTAAATATTACATATGCCGCATTTCATACTCTAATGGCATGGTTAAAGTATTCACTAAGTGTAAGCTTAAAAAAAAAAATTGTGTGGTTATTGAATAACTATCGCAGATACGAATCATGATGAGAAAAGAAACTGATTGGGAATCTGGACGAAGTATCGTCTTGGTTATACGTTTATAAGGTTGTAGCCTGTAATTAAGTTTGTAAGAGTAGGGTTGAAACTCATGTTGTAAAGTTGTAGTAATGGATTTTGGTTGTAAATGGTTTTGTTACAAGAGCAAGTTATGTTTGAGTTTGTATCTTGATTATGGATGGTTGTTGAACCCATGAATCTTGTTTTAAACGTATTTCTCACCCTCTTTAAGAACTTCATGTGTTATGGGTATGTTTAGATTCCATTTGGAACCTTTATGGAAGGAGTTAGTATGGTTTAGTCATCTTTTGACAGATTTTTTACTCGTATTAAGTCAAAAGTTGGGAAATGTTGCAAGTTTGTGTTCTTATCTTGAGTTATATGGATTTTTAATGCTCGGGTAAACTTTCAAATGCTCTTGAAATAGTTTTGGGAGAGCCCATGAGGTTTAGGTTGGTTTTTGACATTTTTGGACTTTTAAAACAACGGAAACTAGAGTAAAATATTGTTCTGCCAAATCCGGATCGATCCGCAGCAGTTCGAGGAACCAAAATTACATTATGCTAAAACCGGATCGATACGCATGTCTGTGTCCCGGCTTTTATGGAAACGGATATAACTCTTTCTAGAAAATTCAGATTCGCGCGCCGTTTTTTTTTTTTTCTTTTTTGCGTTGGAACCGAGACTCGAATGGACTATCTTTTGATATAAAATTTGGGCATACTTCTTAAATTACCATTTTACCCTTGGACCGGTTTAAGCTAATGAAATCCTTTTACTATGTTTATCTCTTGGTTATTTACTATTGAGGGGTGTTTTGGCATGGGTAATCGTCATTATTACACGTCCTAACCTGTGTGGGCGGGTTGGGGTGTGACAATATGCATATATATACATACATATATAGAAAAATGGTAATATAAAATAGATAAAAGGGTAATTTCATAATTCAATTTAACAAAAGAGTACTTTACAAAATGCTTAAGGGTAATTTAATTATTCAATTTGTAATTGTACATACTTTAAACTTTTAGGCCATTTTCTTTAACGTATATATAAATATATATACATAAACACTCATATCTACAAAAGAGTAATTTATGAAAGATTAAAGGGTAATTTGGTAATTTGATTTAACAAAATGGTAATTTGTAAAAGTTATAAGGGTAATTAGATTATTCAATATATATCATAATACAACAAAAGGATTTTTGGTCATTCAATTTAACAAACGGGAATTTATAATTATAAACACTTTAAACTTTAAGCTATTTTCTTTAAGGTATAGAAACAAAAGGGTAATTTACATAAGGCATAAGAGTAATTTGGCTATTCAATTTATAATTGTACACACTTTTATTCAATTTTGGTATATAATATATTCAATTTATATATATATATATATATATATATAATGATAATATAACACAACAATATGTATATATATATACGGTGAGGCTCTTAAGTGAACATGGTTGAGTGAACATACCCAGTGAACATGTTTTTAAGCCTAGAAGAACCGGCGTTGCGGGCTGCCTCACTGATCCGCGGGTTCTTTTAGGCTAAAAAACATGTTCATTGGGTATGTTTACTCAACCCTATTCACTTAAGAGCCTGACCGTATATATATATATATATATATATATATATGTATATGCACACAAAGGTAGTCTACAAAATGAAAAATGGTAATTTGATAATTCAATTTATAATTATGCACACTTTAAATACATAAATAATAATAATAATAAAAAAATTATAATATGTACACACACACACACATATATATACACAAAAGGGTAATTTACAAAAAATAAAATGGTAATTTGGTAATTTAATTTAACAAAACGGTAATTTGGTTATTCTATTTATAAGTATATATACACACTTTAAACTTTGACAATAGTATAGTTTACAAAAGACAAAATGGTAATTCTAATAATATAATAAAATAATATATGTATTTATATCATCACACCCAAACCCACCCCAAGTGGATTAGGACACATGTAACAATGCTACAAGCACCCCAATATACTAATTAGCAAAGAAAACATGTAAATCCTTAAGAAAACATGAATTTAACAATATAAAATGACATTATTTTGATAAATTAGCCCCAAGGGCAAAATGGTCATAAATAAAGTATGGTCAAATTTTACATCAAAAGATAGTTTTTTGAGTCCCAATTCCAACGTTAAAAAACCGGCGTGCGACTCCGATTTTTCTAGAAAGAGTTATGCACGTTTCCGTAAAAATGGATGTGCTGTGAAATTGCACGCGGATCGATCCATCTTTTCATTTTTCTAGCAGAATGCCCTCGAATGGGCGGATTGATCCGCGGGAACGCTGGATCGATCCGGTTTCTGCAGAACACCTCCCTACTACTGAAAAACATCATTTTTACATGTCCAAACCAATTCCAACCTTAACCAAACTTTAAGAAACTTTGAGGAAACATTCCAAACACAAAATCCCAACCCTCCCAAATGTTAACCAAACATGTAAAACCCCATTACCACTACAATTGGATCATAACAAACCATCAATTCTAGTTCTATTGAATCAAAGCAAAGTTCTTAACATTCCATACTTGTTAAAACTAACATCTCATAGAAACTTGTTGAAAATGGATTTATAAATTTTGGTAATAACTTGTTTACAATCAAAACTCCTTCAAACATATACACAACTTCATTTGAGTCAAAAAAACCCATATGGAAGCATCTAAATCATTTCAAAAGTGTTCCCAAATGTCTCCAAACATTAACCAAACAACATGAGATACTTCAAAAGCATTTTAAAGTAGTTGAGAAGTTGGTTTAACACTCAATTCACATCAATCCTTCACTAGCAACATAAACTTGCATCAAACTCCTCATTTTCCCCAATCAATTTACATAAACATGCAAGCATAAGGAAGAACAAGCCAATTAACATTCATGGTTAACTAAACTCCAAGTCCCCTCCCAATATACACAACTTGTGGTTTGCAAGTGCAATCCACGTAACAAAACTCATAAATAACATCAACTTGGACTTGATATATTACACCCTCCTAAAACTCAAGTAGTTCAAACATTAGAGTTACAAAAGATCATTTTGCCCTTGATTAATTATACACACAAAACTCATAATGCTCCAACTAAGAGCTTAAGCATGCATCAAACCACATTTTTCCAACATGAGTCTAACTTGTCAAACAAAAGTCCCCAAATCTAGTTTTCCTTTCAAAGTTACATAATCTACAAAGTTCTCTCCATACACACACAACTTGTGGATAATATATTACAACACATACCACAAGATACAACCAACACTAAATTGAACCTTCCAAACCATAAGTTGCATTAGGACCTTAAACATCTAGATTTATGAACATATTAACACACATCTCATAACCCCCACGCCCAACTCGTCGTATCGATCATTTCCTTTCATCTTCCCGTGTCGTACCTGCGGTGGTTATTCAATAACCACAACAGAAATAGTATTTGTTTAAGCTTTCGCTTAGTGAGTAAAACTAATCACATGTATGAGTGTAATGTCATATTCAATGCACAAATCAACAATCAACATATCATTTAGTCTCCAAAAGACGAAATATCAATTCACCGTGTCATCGCTCTTGCCTTTTTCCCTTATGCACATATAGCACCTCTAATTCACACCATCTCACATACCCTTCCACAGCTGGGTCGTCACCCATACACATTTACACAGTGAAGTGGTGAGTGTCCTTACACCGTTGGCTTTTTCCACGTCTCCTTATTATGGAGTAAATCCACGGTGAATCAATATAAGGCTTTCTTCAACCCACATAACACATAATCACATAATCACCTCAAACATGGCCATCCTTGCAAATTAAGCATGATAACTTCCAATTTATACTATCATGCTTTAACCAACATAATTCAACATGCTAACATCATAATCAACGTGATACATCATAAATTGTAACATTAAACACAATTATACATTCAACCTATGGATTAAACTCACTCACCTCTAGGATTTCATGTGACACCCGCTCCCGCGGTTATATTTAATATTGCTTTAGCATGCATAATCATGATTTAATGATAATTATAGTGTTATGTGACACATATTGGAAATGGGTTTAACTCGCTAAGTTGTTTTTGGGTGTCCAATTGGGACCCAAATTTGGCCAGTATGGCAATCCCAAGTTGGGATATGTGTTGATGGGTCCCACTTGAGATGTGACAGTAATATGTGGAACACCCTATGTGCCTAAATGTTTATTAAGACTTAAAATAATTTATTATTTGATTGTTAATAATATCATGTTATTAGGTAGTGACCACTTCTGGGGTCAATTAGGGATACCTTTGTGAGCACAAGTTGAACACGTTGTATAATTAGTAGGCTAATTAGTAACTTCATATAATTATATGTGACCACTTATGGGACCCATGCGAGACATAGACAAATACCCATTTAGGTTTAGGATAGTTTTAACACAGTTTCATAATTAGTAGGGGCGTACTTGCAAAACTAGCAAACTAGTGGGGGTTTCATAATAGAATAGGAAACTTTTACATATATGACACCTAGAGATGACTAATCATCTCTATATACATCATTTGGTTGAAGATTACAGAGAGAGGGATACGAGAGTTGATAAGTTACGATGGTGACGTTCTCGACGACGGTTGACGAGCCAAACGACGTCAGTTTTTAAAACAGGCTACATATTCGGACTCCTGGGGGTGAGTCTAATCTATTGGTACTAATTTTATTGAGTTCTGTGACAGTTTTTTCGCGACCCTTTTTAAGGTTTTAGCTCATAACTTGTAGTTTTTATATAAGATTTGTACCTGGATCATAGTGGGACTCTAATCTTGTGATTAGGAGCGAAACCCAATAGGTGAGTGATGTTAATTTTGATATTTGAATTATTTTCATGTGGGTTCAATTGTAATGCCAAAGCATGTTTAAATAGCGTGATTTAAATTATTAGTGTATTACTGGGCAAAATTCATGTGGCTATATTAGGCCCAATTTATTTGTAAAAGCATGGTGTAATGATTAACTGAGCATGCTGAGTTGCCTATTTGGGTTAATGGAAATTGCTAGTTCTATATCATCATGAGGTAATCTTTGTGGTGACGACCACAACCGCCAGAGGCTTATGGGATCGCACGTGTGAGGGCGTGGGTCATGACTAGTCACATGGGCTTGGGGAGTGGAGCCGCAGGCTAGCCGGTAGTGGTGGGATCGAGTGAACTAGTTATTGCCAGAGACTATAGTTTTGTGTAATATGTTGAATTAAACATGTTTGTTATCTGTATTCATGATTGGCATTGCTCACAAGCATTTAGCTTATATATTGTAGTGGCTATTGAATAACCATCGTAGGTAATCACAGCGAGGAATCGGAGAAGTGAGCTGGGAAGTGGCTAGCTAGTGCATGGGTTTTGGGGATTGTTGTAACCTTGTTAATAGTTATTTGCCTTTTAGTTTAAAGCTTGCAATATAGTTGTAATTAATCGGGTTTAATCTGGATTGTAGTACGAGTCATACTTTGGTTGGTTTAAGACTTATGTAATATTTCTAGTAAAACTTTATACTTTATTTGGATTATAACTTAACTCCTGTAATATAAGGTTGGACTGTGTTAGTTGGGATTGTTTGATCATAGTGTGACTATGACTAATGTTATTAGATTGGGACGTTTGAACTTGGAGATTTGTTTATTGGGTTGATTGTACATGATTATATTTAGTTTTTTTCTTAAATTATTTAAAAAAACTCTTACTTGTACTTGGAAGCTCATGCTCGTGTTTTTGATTTTATTCTAAATGGTTTAAAGCATTAGTGCTAATTTCAACTTGCAATTTGGTAATATTATATGAGAATTTATTACTTGTTAAAACAGGGTTTTTGGCCAATTGCAAGGACAAGATTTTGCCTTTCTTAGTTGAGCTTCTTTGGTTTAAGCTTACTTTAAACTTATTTTGGAACTTTAATCACTGGTGTAAGGCCTTGGTGGCGTGCCACGTGTCCTAGGATCATCTGGGTGGTTCCGGGGCGTGACATTTCACTCTAACGTGAAGAATTAAGAGCCTAGTGAGGTCCAAGTATAAATCCTATATAAACTATACAAATTATAATCTAAACTCCCAAATTGGGCCGCGGAAAAACTATCTCAGAAATCTATAAGATTAACACTAACGCGTTAGACTCACCTCCAAGAGTCCAAATATGTAGCCTGTTTCGAGATTGAACGTCGTTTAACGCGTCAATCGGTGTCGTGAACGTCGACAAACTTTCCGTCGAATTCTCTCGTTTTCTATCTCTGTAAATCTTTTGTTGTAAAGATGAAGAAGACTCTAATGAGTCATAGGCCATGTGTCTTGCTACATGCAAGTCACAACTTTGATCTTTCTATTATGGCCTCCCCTAAGTTTCTTCAATTTTGCGTTTATATCCCGGCTAGTTACTAAACTTATTAAAATTATCCCAAATTCAAATGGGTGTTTGTCTATGTCACGTATGGGTCCCACACGTGGTCCCAAATATTTTATGAAATTGCCATCGCACTTACTAATTATGAATCAATTTTCATTTATGCTCTTATTGAAAGCAACTAAACATATTTCATTTAGTCATATAAAATGCATATAATAATTTAAATGCAAATTTTATAACCCAGACCCTTCATTGGGTCCCACTTCAAACCTGTCCTTCCTCACTAAAACTTTTCCATGGGCGAGTCCAAGTCTCCCCTTAATCTATTCTTATACACTAATTAATATTAATTAATGCATATTACGAGATAGTTAAATCTCTTTTCCCAGGTATGGGTGTTACATATATACACCCAATGGTAATTACAAAAGGTAAAAGGATATATAATTTGATTATTCGATTTATCAAAAGGATAATTTGATAGTTCGGTTTATAATTGTACAAACTTTAAATACATAAATTATAATAATAAATTATATTATATATACATATATATACACACATATATACAAAAGATAATTTACAAAAGTAACTTAAGGCTTGTTTGGTAATTATAGAATTCCTTAAAAGTTGTCTTAAGGCTCAAATTAACAAGCCTTGCCAAACAAGGCTTGTTTAGAAAAGTAACCTAAGCCTTGTTTAGAAAAGTGACTTTAGGCTTGTTTGGTAATTTAAAGATTCCTTAAAAGTTGCCTGAAGGCTCATACAAGCTGATTCGTGTCAAATATTGCATTCTTCACTTCATAATTTTACCCTTAGTGGACAAGAATTATCGCTTATACTGAGAGATTTAATGGATAAATTGTATTTTTGTTGTTTTTGTTGTTGTTCACTTTTTATTAATAAAAGCTCTTTCTTGTAGATGTTTGAGAATAGGTAGAAGATTGGGACCAAAGTTGGGAGATTGTGCTTCAAAGGAAAAGAAAATTTCAGGATTTGCCCAAGCGGATCGATCCAAGCACATCAAGCGGATCGATCCGATCGTTTGAAAGGAATTGATTGTCCAGAAAATGCAATGCGGATCGATCCGGGTTTTACATGTGGATCGATCCGCTAGTTCCGCTGGGCATCCTGCTTCCCAATTGAAGAATAAGATCGATCCGGCTTTTTGTGTCACGCCTCGACGTAGCATAAATAAGGAAAGCGTTTAATTTCCTTTATGGACCCGTAGGTCGCGACAATTTGAAGGATCGATTCCGTCCCAAACGTCGAACAACAAAACATAATAATCAGAGCAGAGCAATCAAGGCTTACAAAAATTCTTCTAACTTAAACAATATTACAGCATGAGTTATCTAAAGGCACAGACCGCCTTGAAACAAAACAATAGCTTAATGTCTATTACAGTCATCCTTATTACAAAACGGTCCATAACTAAAAAACAGGTAAACTTAAAGCATATAATAAGTAAACAGTTTTCTCATCCGAGGGCAGCCATTCTCAATTAGCATAGTCGTATGATTCCTCCTGATTATAACCTGAAAAGCCTGAACACGAATGTCCAGGACGCATCAACATCGTCAGCTTCAAGAAGCTGGTGAGTATTAAAAACATAACTTTGAATGTAAAACATACCCATTTACCCTTTTTTCATTTTTTCAATTTGTAAAACCAATCGTCAAACCGCAGAAAGAATTCATTTTATAAAACAAGGAATATATTAAAGGTCGTTTAGTCATAAAAACAGATACTCGTGTATGAGACCATGCACCACACTCATCTTGCCGACTCTTTTCTCTCGACACCCACAACAACCCACTATCTTACTCCTGGTATCTTTGAAACACTAAGATAGCCACACTTTAGCAACGGGGCGCCAGGGAGTGTCCAGTTTGCCTCACACTTTGGTCCGGGGTACCAGGGAGTGTCCATTGCCTCACACTTTGAATACCTAAACCGCCATGCAAATACCGGAGCAACCTCACGCAGTATCCAGACTCGGGTATCAGGGAGTGTCCGTAGGCCATACTTTAGCACTACCATGGGTGCCAGGAAATGTCCAAGTTCGGCTTCACACACTTTAACGCTTCCATGGGCGTTAGGGAGTGTCCATATTTGCCACCGTCGCATTTCAAAGATACCCTCGCCGCAACCTCAACCACAACCACAACCGCAATCTCAAACTCAAAACTCGTACTCATCTCATACTCTTTTCACACTGACCATTACTCTTTTCCACACTGACTGACACCCACATGCATGTACCACTGACCCCATATGAATGTCATGAACTTAAACACAAAGCAAAACGCTGCATTAAGGGAAATAATGTACGTACGGGGATTGATAAGTCATAATACAATGTTTTAATCATTCAAACATAACCAATAGAGTTCTGATTAACTAAATTTCCCAAACAGAACCTTAACAGTACTTAAAAGTTGAACCAAACTATCCCTTAAATACAAAATAAACAAAAACCAGAATCTGCCAGATCGCGCGCGCGGGCCGCTCGCGCGACAGGTCGCTCGCGCGGGCTGCTCGCGCGATATGCCTAATTTTTATTTTATATATAAACTTTTCTGTCTGCCTGAAAAAGCCAAGGTCGCGCGCGCGGGTCGCTCGCGCGAGGGGTCTCTCGCGCGACCTGCCTAAATTTCATTTTATATATATAAACTTTTCTGTCTGCCTGGAGACGCATGCCTCGCGCGCGCGAATCGCTCGCGCGGGCCGCTCGCGCGATTCTCGCGCGCGTGATCATGGCGCGAGCTGATGCTGAGGCTTCGTCTTCTTTCCCCAGAATTCCTCTGTTTCAGTTTTAAGGGTTCATTTTGACCCATTTTCAATGTCGGGAGTAATTAGGCCTTATAATATATGATTCTCTTTGTTTTTCAACAAGGATTAAGAATCCATAACCAATTTAACATGATTCAATCTATAGCTCTCACATTTTATGAAATTTTAAAAGATGACAAAACTTCATTTTCAATATACTTTCTCATGTGATCAAATTAAACTCTAATACTTTAAACATGGCATGTAGGATGTATAATCTTTCATATTTCATTCTAAAAACGGATTTTGGTTGAGTTTGGAAAATTGTGATTTTCAAAGCCATGGAGTTCATACGTAAAATCAACCATGGTGTTATACAAAATTAAACAGTTACACAGTAAATAAACATGTAATTACATTCTTAGTGAGTTAGTAATACTCACTCAGATTGAATATAGAGAGATTGTTGAGAAAGATGAGCTCAATAAGAAATTAATCCAAGCTTGGCTATGGTGGATTTGAAATTCCTTCTCTATGAATTCTGTATTAACTCTCTGTGTTCTCTCTTTTCTCTCAGTGTGATCTGTGAGGATGTGTAGATGTGTGTGTTTGAGAGAGTATGTGAGTGTATAAATAACCAAGCTCCAACTTGGAGCCCAAGTTCCTTCACCAAGGCTTAACAATCTAACATTAACCACTAATTTTTCTAATTAATCAGTAGATTAGTAGGATTATGCAGGATGAAGTATACATATACATATACACACTGATACACATATAGCTCCACAGATTTTGAAAGGGTAGTGTAGATCAATAGTGGTCAAGGTGTGTTTGGAAATTTGGCTTTTGGCACAACAAACATACATGCTCAAATGTAATATCCAAACAAGGCCTTAACCAATGATGAGTTGCCATAAATAGAAAGTAAAGTGTATGTCCAATCACACTTTACATCACTTCCAAAATTTGTGGAAGTTTAGCACAGCGCGGACTAGGGCTGAAATCGGTTCGGTTCGGTCGGTTTTGAGAGCATCTAGCGGACCGAACCGATAATTCGGTTTTCCAATATGATAAAACCGAAACAGACCGAACCATCTCATCGAACCGAACCGAACCTAACCGTCCCGGTCGGTTCGGTTTGGTTCGGTTTCGGTTTTATAAGGTCATTTTGTTACAGCTACAGGTTTTGTTGGGCTGGGCCTAGCAAATTAGTTTTGGGCCAATTTTTTTGTTTTTTATGCTTTGATTGGGCAAATTGTCACTCTTTTTAACACTTTGATTGGGCCAATTTTCACTATTTGATTGGGCTTATTAATTCCAATATTTGATTGGGTCAATTTTCACTCTTTGAATTATTTGGGCCTAATTTGAATATATGCAAATAACAAGACATTGCAACAAGCAATTAACCTGCAGAGCAAAAAGTAGGCTAAGCTTAACCCAAGCAATGGGCATGACTTCATTGACTTATGAAAATAAGCAATTGCATAGCAATTGACCTATGCAAAGCAACAACTATAGCTAACCAAGCAATGGGAGTAGCTAACCCAAGCAATGGGCATGCCCTGTGAAAATAAGCAATTGCATAGCAATTGACCTGTGCAAAGCAACAAATAACCCACCCAAGCAATGGGCATGACCAGTGAAAATAAGCAATAAGCAGTAAGCAATTTACCTGTGACCATCAGTGACCTCATTATGTTGTCCAAGAACCGAAACTAGCTTCTCAAAAAAAAAAAAAAAAGGAATACAAGCACAAAGCAATACGAACAATAACCGAATATTCAACACAAACATGATTAGAACATAATAATTCTCCAAAATTCCAAATTAAAAGTCCAACTCTTCAAACTAACAACATGCTTCACTTGTACTTCTGTCCTCTACTACTTTCAGTGTCAATCATCGTCCTCAATAACCGTGGGTGTGGAATCCAACGTGCTTGATTCATCCATAAATTCTACAAAAAAAAGTTGAAAAAGAAAACCACATTACAAAGAACACATATATGATATCTTATTCAAATAATGGAATGCATAAAAACTCAAACGTATACCTGAGGCGAACTTGTCAAACTCATCGATATCATCGATTGAAGCCGTAAGCTTAATAGGAGCAAATGAAGAGCGAAGCCAATTTTGTGTACAAATAAGGGCCTCGGCCACCTTTGGAGCCAATGAAGTACGGTATGAATCAATAACACGACCTGCCGTGCTAAACACGGATTCGGAAGCTACGGTTGAAACAGGAATTGCAAGCACATCTCGGGCAACCCTAGAAAGCAATTTATATCTAATAGAGTTGACTTTCCACCCCTTTAATATATCAAATCCATTTGAATCATCTTCGCAACTCTCTATTAGATACCTTTCCACCTCTGATTTGTTTTCTAGAGTTTCAGCTTCCATTAAGCGTCTCTTGAACTCTATCTTCCTCAATGTTCTCAAATCCGTATCCTCCTTACTAAATCCACCCTCCACTATTTGACAACCACTTGTCTCTTGTGCTCTACCACCTCCCGCCTCCCTTTCATGAAATTGATACAAAGATATCAATACATCCTTAACTTTTTGTGTCAATTCAATAGTCGTCGTTGTATCATAGAATGACTCAAAGATATACTCAACATAGCGCAATTTATAACGAGGATCAAGAACTAATCCAACATACAACAAGGGATTCATAGTGTCAAATTTCCCCCAATACTTGTCAAATTTTTTTTTCATATTGACTGCCATGGTTCTCAAAGATAAATCCCCTTTGCTACATTCAATTTCAATGGTATCTTGAATGGTTACCGAGTCCATAGCAAATGAATTGCACGTGACATGGTTAGACCCAGAAAAACGTAAAGTAGCATCGTAAAAAATCTTCAAAAATTTAACAAACAATCTTATATTCTCCCAATCGTCATTAAAAGGAGGACCCAAAAGTCTAACACTTCCTCTCTTACCACTACCATCATCCTCACCCACATTAACACTCTCCCCCCCACTAACAAACGTTACAAAGTTGTTGTCTTCCTCCTCTAGCCGTTCAAAAGCTTTTTGAAACTTTTCCGCCTTCTCCAACATCATGTAAGTAGAATTCCACCTAGTTTCCACGTCTAAAGATACACCACTTTTAAATAGAATCTTTTCTTTCTCGGCACACAATTGAAATGTTTTCCACCTTTGTGGAGAGGATTTCACGTATCTTACCGCATTTCTAACTTTCAATATTGAGTCATCAATATCTTTCAATCCATCACGAACTATGAGATTCAAGATATGAGCACAACATCTCATATGCATGTACTCATGTTCTAGTATTGTGCCCTTCCTACTCTTCATCTTCCTTTTCAAAAAATTAATTAACCCATTATTTGAACTTGCATTATCGACAGTAACCGTAAGCAACTTATCTATTCCCCACTCAAGTAAACACATTTCAATAACCTTACCAAGCGTATCACCCTTATGACTTTCCACCATACAAAAGTTGAGAACTTTTTTTTGTATATGCCAATCACTATCAATATAGTGTGCAGTCAAAGACATGTAGTTTAAATTTTGCAAGGATGTCCACGTGTCAGTGGTAAGACAAACCCGTTGCCCTCTAAGCGCACTTTTTAGCCTTTTCTTCTCTCTTAAGAACACGTTTTTACATTCTTTAGCAATGGTTATTCGTGAGGGGATTTTAGAAAATTTTGGACATGCTTTTAACATGAATTTTCTAAAACCCTCATTCTCTACAAATTTAAAAGGCAGCTCATCAATTACTAACATTTCTGCTAAAGATTCTTTAATATCCTCTGCACAAAAAGAAACCGATACAAGTGAGCCACCACTGCTAGATCCTTGTGGACTAGGTGTAAAACCCAAAGTGGTTTGGGTCGTATCCACCTTCCTATGAGGATTTTTCTTACATTGTGTTTCTAAATGAGTTTTCATTGATGTTGTCCCATTGGCTTTAGACTCACATGCGTAACCCGTCCCACAATAATTACATAAAGCCCTACGCTTAGCATTAGGGTTCTCATTCTTAACCTCAGTGAAATGGTCCCAAACATACGATCTTTTCTTACCGCTAGCCTTGGGGGGAAGTGGCGGGAGACCTTCGCGTTCATTGCAATTGGCCGCATCCTTTGAGGGTTGGTTTATCGTATCATGATTATCATCCATCCTGAAAATATTGAAAGTATCCACTTTAGATCTACTATTAATTAACAAAGTATCCAAATTCAAAACTAAAGTAATCTAGATCTACTATTAATTAACAAAGACACAAAGTCACTGAGTCTAGAGTCTATAAGAAAGAGGGGGAATAGATCTTCTACTGTAAAAAAAAAAAAAAAAAAAAGAAAAAAAAGAAAAAAAAAAAAAGAAAAACAATCTACATCTACAATTTAATTAACAAAGAAACAAAGTCAACAATAGAGTCTATAAACCAAGTTTGAACAATCTAGATCCACTGTAAAAAAAATAATAATAATAGTAATCTACTACTAACAACAAGAACCATCCAGATTTGCTAGCCAAAAAAAAAAAAACAATCTACATCTACTATTAATTAACAAAGAAACAAAGTCAACTAGATCTACATAAACCAAGTTTTGAACAATCTAGATCTACTGTAAAAAAAAAAAAAAAACACAATCTACTACTAACTACATGAACCATCCAGATTTGCTAGCAAAAAAAAAAAAGAGAACAATATAGATCTACTATTAATAAACAAAGAAACAAAGTCAACTAGATCTACGATTCTACATAAACTGTTTTACATATATATATATATATTGTGGCTAGATGCCTAGATCCATCTCAGATTCTCAACAAGAAGTTAAGAAAAATGGAAAAACGAGTAGCAACCAAACCTCAGTGGCGGAGGTGGTGTTCTAGCAAAAATAAAAATAAAAATTGGATAGATCGAAGGAAGTAAGGACTGAAGCCTTACTTCAGTGGCGGAGGTGGTGTTCTAGCGGCGATGGAGTGGTGAGGAAACAGCGGCGGCGTGGAAAACTCTGCGGCTCTGCGGCGTGGTGAGGAACAGCAGCAGCGTGGTGGAGTGGTGGTGGCCTTTCAGTGGCGGCGTGGTGGTCCGGTGGAGTGGTGGTGACCCTATCAGGGGCGGCGTGGTGGTGTGGGTCAGTGAAGAGTCTGAAGACTCTTCTTCACTACTGTAATGAAGAGAGGCTGAAGGGAAAGAGAAGAATAGGATTTAGGGTTGTTTTGTTTTCCAATGTTACTTATATATATGGGCTTAAAAATATTAAATATATAGCAAATGTATGTGTAATATCGGTTCGGTTCGGTTCGGTGACGGTGCTATTACAGTAAACACCGAAATCGAACCGAAAACCGACTTTTAAGTTTTTCTCATACCGAAACCGACCGAAGTATATAAAATACCGAACCGAACCGAACCGAATCAGTCGGTTCGGTCGGTCTGTTCGGTTTTTTCGGTTTTTCTTACACCCCTAGCGCAGACAGTTTTGAACAGAAACTGGTATTTTCGGGGCGCGGTGGTCGCCACAAAAATACAGAATTTTCATTTTAACGTAAGAATCGATTTCCTGGTTGATTACGTCAAAATCAAGTTCTTTTGTTAACCCTATTAGAAACGTAGTACGGTGGAAATAGGGTGTCGAGTCCACAGGGATTGGAGTGAAACAATACTTGGTGGGCGCTTAATAACCAATTATAATGCGAAGGGCAATTAACAAACTAAGAAATAAAAAAGAGTCTTTTCGACTATGGGTTTGATTCAATTGTTTCTAGATTAACTCTAATGACTATTTCGAAGGTGAAAAGTAACTTTGGACAAAGTTAAGTGTAAGTAAATGTTTGGGGATTTTGTAAATGGAGAAATTGAGGTTGGGGAGCATTCCCCCACATTGGACCAACAACGCATGACTTTCACACTTGAAGCACGTTCTAGAGTAGAAAATTACATTGTGGCAAACCATCAAACATGTGGTAGTCAACCAACATGCTAGATGGATGTTCCCATGCAACACATGGGTGTATGGTTAGAGTGTAGAGATTTAATCACTTCAAATGCTTGACATTAGAAGTGAGGTCTCAAAACATCAAACCATACCCCCATGAACTCTAGATATGCTACAAAGTGTGAGAGTCCTACAATAATATACACATAGATCCAATGGTGGGCTTATGATCCCTAACCTTGAAGGTTTAGCTACTCATAATCACAATGACAACAATATTACAGAGAGGGGAAAGGAAATTATACCAACTAGATGAAATCATCATAAATGCTATAAGAAATCCAAAACTTGCTCCAATAAAATCTTCAATCATTCAATACATGCACACTCTCTTCTCTCTCTAACAATAAATGGAAGTGAATGTTGGTAGATGGGGAGTAATGAGGGAGAGAGATGAGAGGATTAGAGAGAGAGAGAGCTTCCACCCTAAGAGAAGAACACTAAAAATAAGCTAAAAAAAAAAACACATAACCTAAAAGAAAGTCATCTTTAACTATATATACCCCCAAAGCAAAATGGCAAAATTGTAATAAAGGAGGAAAACATCAGCAGAGGTCGCGTATCGATCCAAGGCAAAAAGACCGGATCGATCCGCTTCTTTAATTCGCCGTTAGAATCTTCAGAGAAACACGCGGATCGATCCGTGTTGAAAATCCGGATCGATCCGCCTTCGGATTTCTGGGCAGAGAGTTCTATAAAACTCGCGGATCGATCCAAGTGAAAGGGGCGGATCGATCCGCTCGGGTAGCTTTTGACTCCTTCCTTTATTCCTCACAAACAAAGCCTCCAACAATGCCTCAATTACCTATAAGAAAAAGGGGGTATTATTAGTAAAGAGAGAACATCAAGAAGAACAACAAACGCACAAATTCACCCATTAAATCTCCCGGTTAAGTGATAATTCGTGTCCAATACAATAAAGAACATGTAGTCAAGAATGCAATATTGGGCACGAATCACTGGTTTCATAAAAATACTGATTGAGTCAAAAGGAAATATTTCCACCATTTTGAAATACAGATTTTGAAATCCACACAGGTATTACTAACTTTTGTAAAAATTACAATTTGACCCCAAAAGAATTCCAATTATGAGATCAGTCAAGAAATAAATTTCACACATAAGAATTGAAATTAAAATAAGAGCAGAAAATGAAATTTGATTTTAAATATGACAATGCAATGTACAGATTAATTAAATGAAAATGCAGGTTATTACATTTTGCCTTGGATCGATCTGCTGCTACAGCTTTGTCTCCCTCTTGTATTTACAAGATTGCCATTATTTGCATAGAGTATATATAATTAGAGATGGTTTTTAATTTAGGGTGAGCTTTTATTTTTCTTGTATTCCTTGGTTGTAAACTCTCCCTCTCTCTAATCCCCTCATCTCTCTCCACCATTACTCCTTAACTACCTATCATCTACTTTCATTTAGTGTTAGAGAGAGAAGAGTGGGTTTGTATTGAATACTTTGAAGCTTTTTGTTGAAGAACATCTTAGGATTTTTATGGCATTCATTATGGGCTACTCTAGTTGGTATACTTTTTCTTCCCCTCTCTTTAATATTATTGTCATTATGATTATGAGTAGTTAAATCATGTTGGTTGGGGATCATAAACCCACCATTAGACCCAAGTGTGTTTTTATTGTAAGACTCTCACATTTTGTAGCATTTCTAGAGTTCATGGGTGTATGATTTGATGTCTTGAGACTCCACCTCCAATGTCAAGCATTGGAAGTTGTTAAATCTCTAAACTCTAACCACATACCTATGTATTGCATTAGAACATCTATCTAACATGTTGGTTGACTACCACATGTTTGATAGTTTGTCACAATGGAATTTTCTACTTTAGAATGTGCTACAAGTATGAGAGTCATGTGTTGTTTGGTCCAAGGTGGGGCAATGCTCCCCAACCTCAATTTCTCCATTTACAAAACTCCCAATTTTTAATTAAACTTAGGCCTTAGCTTTGTTCAAATTTACTTCACGTTTTCTAAACAGTCATTGTAGTATAAGTTAACACAAATTGAATCGAATCCAAAGTCGAAAAGACTCAATTTTATTTCTTAGTTTGGTAATTTCTTCTCGCATGATAATTAGTCTTTAAGCGCCCACCAAGCATTGTTGCATTCCAGTCCTTGTGGACTCGACACCGTATTTCCATTGTACTACATTTTAAAAGGGTTAACTAAGAACTTGATTTTGACAACATCAAAATGGCACCGTTGCCGGGGATTGAAATTGGCAACAACATTAGGTCGCTTAGTTTCTAATTATCGTGCTTTTGCTTTTAACCTTGGTTGCTTTCTTGTTAATTACCTTTAAAGGAGTAGCCTTTAAGTGAGAATCGACAACCTCTTACAATGTCAAATCCGAGCAATTCAGGTATGACTAACCCCTTTGCAGTTAATAATAATGCTAGTTCTAGCAGTAGTAGTAGTGGGTCGTTTTGGCAGCCTCCGACCACCCCATCACCATCATTCATCCAAAATTCACACAGTACCGGCTACCGAGAGTCGGTAGTTGACGCATTTTCGGATCATGCTACGTTTGCCACGGAAGGCGAAACTCCCATGGATCGATTCCGTCGGGAGCAATGGGGTCAACATAACCCCGCACCTCCACCCATGTACACGCTGCATCCACCACCTCCTTTTCAACATCATTATCCTCCTCCACCTCCGTCAATGGATCAAACCTTCAGGAGAACGATCGGGGATTACCTTCAACCCGAGACTGTGTCTTCCCCATCTTGCATAACATTTCCATACAATGCGGGAATGTTTCGATTCAAGCCAGGAATGATCAATCTCTTACCCAATTTTCATGGGCGAGAAAACGAGGATCCCTACAAGCATATTAGGGAGTATGAAGATATATGTGGAATGTTTGAACAATAAAGATGCACACCCGAGCTCATAAGGCTCAAATTGTTCACGTTCTCACTCAAGGATAGGGCTAAAGATTGGTTAGTGACCCTACCTCCAAATTTCATTGGCTCATGGCTGGAACTCCAAAAACAATTCTATAAGGAGTTTTTCCCCATGCACAAAACGCAAGCATTGGTCAAACAAATTCAAAATTTCTCCCAAGGAGAACATGAAACCTTTGCTGAGTATTGGTATAGATTCAAGGATCTCCTTAGGAAATGTCCACACCATGGTTTTGACAAGTACCGTCAAATTTCCATTTGCTATGGGGGGTTACAACCCAATACCAAACAGTTAATTGAAACCATGTGTGCCGGGAGTTTCTTGACTCTTGAGGCTGAGCAAGCCGAAGCTCATCTTGAATATGTTTATGAGACTTCTCGCGGTTGGGGTACATCTAACCCCTATGACCGAACTTTGCCGACCACTGTAGCTCCATTGAATCATAATCTCTATCAGGTGTCAAGTGAGGCCGATCCCATTTCCGAACTCACCAGAAAAGTGGAAGCCTTGGAATCACAAAAGAGCACTATCCCTATCACTCATACTCTGATTATTGCCCCGAACAATCCATCTCATTGTTACCTTTGTTATGACCCGGAGCATTCAACCAACGAGTGCCCCGCTCTTCCTATCCTCCAAAACAAGCCTTGGAGCAAGTTTGTGCTCTTGGGATGAACTTCAGGCCTAGGTATAATCCTTCCCAAAATGATGCTTACAATCCTCCCGGGAGGTGGGGTGCACTGGGACTTAACTACCATAGTAATAAAGGGGTGATTGTAGCTCCCCATGTTCCCCAACTACCGTATTGCCCGCATCAACCACCCCCACCACCTTATGCTACTCAAAATTTTGGTCCACCCATACCTCAACCTCAAGGTCCTCTTTTCGGCCAAAATCAAGGGGCACCACATCAACCACCCCCTTATGTGCCCCCTCACAAGAAACACTTTGAGGATCCTAACCAGGGCTTGGCCTAAAGAATGAGCCAACTTGAGCAGTCCATACAAGCGATGTAATCATCACATGCTCAATCAATGCAAGCGTTACTAGCTCAGTTGGCCCAATTGCTCCGTACAACCATTCCAAAATTCCAAGGGACAAACGAATGGTGAGGCCCCAAACTCCAATGGCCCCGTTGAACACTTAAAAGGAATCACCACTCTTCTAAGTGGTAAGGTCGTGGACAACAAGGTCCAAACACCTCCCTAAGAACCACCAATTAGCAACAATCCGATTGGGAAAGAGGCCGAACATGATAGTGGGGACACTTTGATCCCG
The DNA here is from genome assembly GCA_033977485.1 of Hydrangea macrophylla. Taxonomy (NCBI): domain Eukaryota; kingdom Viridiplantae; phylum Streptophyta; class Magnoliopsida; order Cornales; family Hydrangeaceae; genus Hydrangea; species Hydrangea macrophylla. The sequence goes on from CM066991.1 coordinate 136,424,429, forward strand.
AATATGGTCGACTTGGATGGGGACTTCTCTAAAGCCCCCGACTTCATGAACCAAGAATTTTTGAACTCCGCCCCACCATTCCCTCAAAGGTTAAAAAAGAAGGTTGAGAACACCAAGAATAATGAGTTTTTGGAATTGTTTAATAAAGTTGAAATTAATATCCACCTTTTAGAGGCAATTAAACAAGTTTCGGCCTATGCCAAATTCCTCAAGGATCTTTGCACCGTTAAAAGAAAGCTTAATGTAAAAAAGAGTGCCTACATGGCCGCACATGCGAGCTCCGTTATCCTTAACGAGGTTTCACCCAAATACAAGGACCCCGGTTGTCCTACTAAAGCACGTGTGATTGGGCAACACCATATAGATAGAGCACTCCTTGATTTGGGTGCTAGTGTAAATCTTCTCCCATATTCGGTGTATGTCCAACTAGGATACCCGTGTCACCTTACAAATGGCCTATAGGTCAGTTAAGATGCCACGAGGCATCATAGAAGATGTTATCGTCCAAGTGGGTAATCTCTACTATCCGGTGGACTTTATCGTGCTTGACACGCAACCCGTTGTCAATGAGCAATCACAAATTCCAATCATCTTAGGGCGGCCTTTCCTTGCTACTATTAATGCATTAATTAATTATAGGAATAGTCTCATGCACTTAACTTTTGGAAATATGACCGTGGATGTGAACATCTTCTCACTCTTTAAGCAACCAGATCTTGATGAGGAAAATGGTGATGATATTTATGAAATCTCTCTTGTTGACTTGTTAGTGCAGGATTTTTTCGATATTATAACACCCGCTCCCAGCGGGTTATATTTTATATTGCTTTAGCATGCATAATCATGAGTTAATGATAATTATAGTGTTATGTGGCGCATATTGGAAGTGGATTTAACTCACTAAGTTGTTTTTGGGTGTCCAATTGGGAACCCAAATTTGGCCAGTATGGCAATCCCAAGTTAGGATATGTGTTGATGGGTTCCACTTGAGATGGGACAAAAATATGTGGAACACCCTATGTGCCTAAATGTTTGTTAAGGCTTAAATGATTTATTATTTGATTGTTAATAATATCATGTTATTAGGTAGTGACCACTTTTGGAGTCAACTAGGGGTACCTTTGTGAGCACGAATTGAACACGTTACATAATTAGTAGGTTAATTAGCAACTTTATATAATTATATGGGACCACTTATGGGACCCATGAGAAACATAGACAAATACCCACTTAGGTTTTGGATAGTTTTAATACAGTTTAATAATTAGTAGGGGCGTAATTGCAAAACTAGTAGACTAGTAGGGGTGTCATAATAAAAATGGAAAACTTATATAATTAGGACACCTAAATGGATGACTCTTCATCCTACTCATCTCCAAATTCAGCTAATATACACAATTGCAGAGAATTAGGTCCGAGAATTATAACGTTGACGGTGACGTTCTCGACAACGGTTGACGAGCCGAACGACGTCGGTTATTAAAACAGGCTACATATTCAGACTCCTGGGGTGAGTCTAATCTATTGGTACTAATTTTATTGAGTTCTGTGATAGTTTTTTGGCGACCCTTTTTCAGGTTTACGCTCATAACTTGTAATTTATGTATAGGATTTGTACCTGGTTCTTAATAGGGCTTTAATCTCACAATTAGGAGCGAAACCCAAGAGGTGAGTGATGTTAATTTTGATATTTAGATGATTTCATGTTGGGTTCAGTTGTAATGCCAAAGCATGTCTAATTAGCGTAATTTAATTTATTTAATTTATTATTGGGCAAAATTCATGTGGTTAAATTAGGCCCAATTTATTTGTGAAAGCACGGTGTAATGATTAAATGAACATGTTGAGTTGCCTATTTGGGTCAATGAAAATTGCTAGTTCTATACCACCATGAAGTAATCTTTGTGGTGACGACCACGGCCGCCAGAGGCCTATGGGACCGCACGTGTGAGGGCGTGGGCCATGACTGGTCACGTGGGCTTGGGGAGTGGAGCCGCGAGATAGCTGGTAGTGGTGGGATCGAGTGAACTAGTAATTGCCAGAGACTATAGTTCTTTGTAATATGTTGAATTGAGCGTGTTTATTATCCATAATCATGATTAGCATTACTCATTAAGCATATAACTTATTTATTGTAATGGTTATTGAATAACCATCATAGGTGATCGCGGAGAGGAATCAGGGAAGTGAGCTGGGAAGTGGCTTGGCTAGGATTTGGGAAGTTGTTGTAATTTTGTTAATAGTTACCTGCTTTTTAGTTTAAAGCTTGCAATATAGTTGTAATTAATCAGTTTTAATCTGGATTGTAGTACAAGTCAGACTTTGGTTGGTTTAAGATTTATGTGATATTCCTAGTTAAACTTTACACTTTAGTTGGATTGTAACCTAACTCCTGTAATATAAAGTTGGACTGTGTTAGCTGAGATTGTTTGTTTGTAGTGTTACTATGACTAATGTTATTGGATTGGGACGTTTGAAATTGGAGATTTATTTATTGGTTGGTTGTAAATGGTTATATTTAGTATTTTTCTTAAATTATTTAAAAACTCTTGCTTGTACTTGGAAGCTCATGCTCGTGACTTTGATTTTATTCTAAATGGTTTAAAGCATTAATCTTGATTTCAACTTGTTATTTGGTAATATTATTTGGGAATTTATTAGTTGTTAAAACAGGATTTTTAGCTAATTGCAAAGACAGGATTTTGTTTGTTTGTTTTTATTTATTTATTTATTTATTATTATTGTTGAGCTTATTTGGTTTAAGTTATTTTAAACTTATTTTGGAACTTTAATAACTAGGGTTAAGCCTTGGTGGTGTGCCACATGTCCTAGGATCATCTGAGTAGTTCTGGGGCGTGACAGATATTTCTGGTACTATAAGTGCTAATGATTCTTGCATCATTCCTTCTCTTAATCATGCATGTATTAGTGATGATAATACAGCTATTCTCGAACATGTTGAAAAATGCTTAGCTATTGATAGCACCCTTGTTGAGTGTGATCATGAGTTTGGAAGGGAAACAGAGATGAGTGAGGGGGAAGTTGTGGTTAAGAAAGATTTGGATGTTGAACGAATCTTAGGAGAGGCCATGTGGACCTCTAATTTTGAAAGACTACCTCTGAGGGATACTTTTCCTCTTCCATCTAATATAGTCACACCAAAACTGGAGCTCAAAACCTTGCCAAGTGAGCTCAAGTATGCCTTTTTGGGAGAGGACGAGAGTTTTCCAGTAGTAGTATCTTCCCAGCTTGACCTTTGTCAAGAAGGGAAATTGATGAAGGTTTTGAAGGAGCACAAAAGTGCTATTGGGTGGTGTGTAGCGGTCTTGAGGGGTATTTCTCCAAAGATTTGCACCCACAAGATTTATCTAGAGGATGAAGCCAAGCCTTCACGTCAAATGCAACGGAGACTCAATCCTAATATAAAAGCGGTGGTGATGACCGAGGTCATCAAGTTGTTGGATGTGGGGATAATCTATCCCATTTATGATAGTGAGTGGGTAAGCCCTACCCAAGTGGTCCCTAAGAAGTCGGGGATCACCGTCATTGAGAATGAGAGTGGAGAATTGGTACCCACTAGAGCCACCACAGGGTGGCGTGTTTGTATTGATTATAGGAAGTTGAATTCGGTCACTAGAAAGAACCATTTCCCCTTACTCTTCCTTGATCAAGTCCTAGAAAGAGTAGCGGGCCATAAGCACTACTGCTTCCTATATGGTTACTAGGGGTACAATCAAATAGAAATAGCCCCCAAGGACTAAGAGAAAACCACCTTCACTTGCCCCTTTGGCACGTTTGCCTATCGGAGGATGCTGTTCGTACTTTGTAATGCACCGGCGACCTTTCAAAGGTACATGCTTAGTATATTCAGTGATATGGTGGAGAAGTTTTTGGAGGTCTTCATCGATGACTTCACAGTCTTTGGAGATTCATTTGATGAATGCCTTGGGAATCTTGAAAAGGTTCTCAAGAGATGTATAGAAAAGAATCTCGTTCTTAACTGGGAGAAGTGCCACTTCATGGTGACACAAGGGATTATGCTAGGCCACATTGTGCCTAATGATGAGATACCAAGTACATTGCCTTTTTGACATGACCAAGCATGTGGGGGTCATTTCTCTTCACAGAAGACTGCGTTCAAAGTCCTCCATAGTGGTTTTTATTGGCCCACGATCTTCAAGGATGCGCATGCCTATTGCAAGGCATGCCCTCAATGCCAATTACTTGGTCGAGTCACTAAGAGGAACTCCATGCCTCTAAACCCCATTCTTACCATTGGAGTTTTTGACAGTTGGGGGATAGATTTTATGGGTCCCTTCCCTAAATCCAATAGCTTTGAGTACATCTTGGTGGCGGTTGATTACGTCTCCAAGTGGGTGGAAGCCATAGCAACCCGAACTAATGACCACAAAGTGGTTTTGAAAATTTTAAAAGAGCATATCTTATCGCGATTCGGGACTCCCAAAGCCTTGATTAGCGATCAAGCGGTGCACTTTTGCAACACCCCATTTGCCCGGTTAATGGAGCAATATGACGTCACCCATAAGGTTTCCACCACTTATCACCTGCAAACAAATGGCCAAGCCGAATTGGCTAATCGTGAAATTAAGGGGATTCTTGAAAAGACGGTCGATCCGTCAAAAAAGAATTGGTCTTCTAGATTAACCGATGCGCTTTGGGTGTATAGGACGGCCTATAAGACAAATCTAGGTATGTCCCCCTACCGGCTAGTTTCCAAGAAAGCATGCCACTTACCCGTCGAGCTTGAGCACCATGCTTATTGGGCTATTAAGAAGCTCAACTTCGATGTTGATGCAAGTGGTGGGAGGTGGAAGTTTCAACTCAATGAGTTGGAGGAAATTCGAGGAGAACTCTACGAGAGTTCTAAATCGTACAAAGCACGTGTCAAAGCTTTTCACGATAAACGGATTATCCGGAAACAATTCGTTGTCGGTAACAAAGTGCTATTGTATGATTCACGGCTCCACATTTTCCGGGGTAAGTTGCAATCCCGTTGGATTGGCCCTTACATGGTTCATAAAGTTTATCCCCACAGAGCCGTGGAAATCAAAGATCCCAAGGATGGGACCATTTCTAAGGCTAATGGGCAACGACTCAAACCTTTCCTTGAAAGTTTTGACACCGAGTTGGTGTCAATTCCTTTGGAAGACCCCAATATTTTGAATAGGCTCTCGTGAGCTATAACCCTCTTTTTGTATGCCCCATGCTGCATTCATGGCATAATTTTTGTTCTCTTACTCGTGCAATTCATTCACATTGGCATCTTCTTGTTTTCCACTTCCATCATTGAGTTTCTAGAGCTGCTGGGTTAGGTCGGATCGATCCGCCTGGATCACATGGATCGATCCGCGTGTTCCCCTTAAAAGTAGTATCCAGGTTGGGTGTTGCGGATCGATCCGTTTGTTACCCTTGGATCGATCCGCCTGTATCACATGGATCGATCGGCGTGTTCCCCTTAAAAGTAGTATTTAGGTTGGGTGTTGCGGACGGATCGATCCGCCCTTTTTGACAAACTCTCTGCTTGAATTTTTGGAAATTGGATCAATTCGCTTGTTTCCGTCGGATCGATCCACGACGTTTGGGAAGCATTGTAACGCCGGTTCCTAGGGGAGGATCGATCCGGCCATTACCTACGGAATGGCCAGATCGATCCGCGAGGCCGAGAACTGCTTTTAAATGTTAAGTTAGGGCTCATTTGTTCAACACATTTCACGACTCTCTTAAGAACCCTCTTTCCACAAACATTCTAAAATCCTCCTAGAGCATCCTTTTCAAGCACTCATTCCCAAGATCCACCCACACATCCATTCAAGGTAATCTCTCCTCTCTGATCTCTTCTCTTTTCACTTGTTTGAGTTAGATTTTCACCTTAGGTTCGGAGTTCTCTTTCTTTTGTTCACATTTTTTGCACATCACCCATAGGGCTTTGATCTCTTCCACTTTTGTTTACATGATTGGTGATTGAGGGCAATGTATTATCAAATTCTTGTATGCTCTTCTTACTGTGATGACATTGGGGGAAGATTGCACTTCCCATCTTGTTATTTTCACACACCCTTTCACTGTGCACACTAGGTGTTTGATCAAATTCTCATTTGAATGTTTCTCTTTAGTCTAGGCATTTGTCCATCATGCTTGCTTCACTTTTGCAACTTTCACATATTTTTGCATGGATGAGAGTTCTAAACAAGGATTAACACTTCCTTTTACATCCACTTAGTGTGCACTCATTGATCCCTCATTTGCTTACTTTTATGTTTTGAGCATGCCATATTTGTCCAGGGTTCATCATTTTCTTATATTTGCTATGGATGGTTTTCATTTTTACAGGAACAATGACAAGTGCACTTAAATACAACCGGACCCAACTCACCCCGGCAAATCGGGGATTTGAGGGTTTTAGGGCGAAGAAGGAAAAGAAATGGTATGAGACCTACTTTATGAAGAAAAAACCCATCTTGCTTGAGCGACGAATTATTTTTGATGACTTCCCCGCGAATGTCGAAGTCATCTTCCGAAATCGCCGTTGGATACCCCAACTCGAGTACACAGGGGGGTATAATGAGACGTGGGTGAGGATTTTCCATTCGAGTGTGGTCACCGCAGGGCCATACTCGTTCAAGGCTTATGTGCGGGGCGTCCCTATTGTTGTTAATGCCGCGTCCCTGTCCGTGCTCATGGGCGTCCCACATGTCCAAAATCATACGCGGATGATTGAGGACCCTAACTAAGGACCCACCACCCATGCTATGGCCTCCCGCTTTGTCGGCCAAACCACCCAGTGGATTTCGGACCAGTTACCTCCTTCCACCTTTACCAAATTTTTTCTCCTAGTCAACCTCATTTTGACGGCGGCAGTGTCGCCCACCAAGCATAAGACTGTGCGTAGAGACCATGTCGCCTTGTTGTATGCGGTGGCTGACACCTCAATCCCGGTGGATTTTGCGACGCTTGTCATTCTTAATATGATTGTCGCTTCTCTGGACACCACCACTTTAGGCAGCCTCCCCTTCCCTACACTCATCACCCACCTTTGCACTCACCATGGGTGCAATGCATTAACCACTGACATTTTAAAGCCCGCGCCTTCACCAATTAATTCTACTACCATCGCTAAGAGTGACGCACAAATTCATTCACCTTCTAAGAGGGCTAGGACAGAAGAGGGTCCCAGTGGTACGCGTGAGGATGAGGCTGGCCCCACTTATGACATGTCCGAGGTGTACCAGCGCCTCGATAGCTTGGGCGAGGAGCAACAGAGGCAAGGCCGAGATTTGCAGGGACTACGAGGTGAGGTTCAGGATTTCTGTGGGGATTATCAGCGCAACATTGGCATGATGATGCGCTTCCAGAGTGACTTCTACCAGATGCAGTTCCCCGGAGTGGACGTCCCCTACTACTTTCAGAATCCTTATGGTGGAGCTAGCGGCCAAGGCGATGGTGGTGACGGAACAGATGATTAGAAGGGACCTCCTCAAATTCTAACTCTATGGGGTCTAATTGTAGTGTTTTAGCAATGTTCTTAGTGAGTTTAGAATTTGTAGGTCGCCCTTGTTGTTAGGAGTTCCCGTGTTGGGATTGGAGTTTGATAGTTGTGTGTGGGTTTAGCTTTGTGTTTGGATGTTTTGAGATTTGTGGATACTTGTTGATGTTTGTGGATGTTTTTAATTTCTTTTCTCTCGTATGTACAAAGTGGATGATTTGCACTTTTAGTTTTGTTGACTATTTGGTTTTTGTTTATTTCTTCATTCTTGTGCCATGTCAACTTCTACTTTCTCTTTTCTTTTTCCTCCTTTGTGAAGTCTAATGTTGCAGGCACAGTTCATTACCGCATGCTCCCGTTGCTTGATTCAGGTAATATTGTTCCTCCACTTGCACTTTATAGTTCATTGAGGACAATGTTTGGTCCTAGTTGGGGGGGGGGGGGGGGTGTGTGAGAGCTAACTAACTCTTCTCACCAAAAAAAAAATAATAAATAATTCTCGTGTTTCCAATGACTTTAAGTTTAGTTGCCCCATTCTAATGCCGAGCGATGACGCTCGACTTGAAGTTTTCTTCCGATTTTAGTATGTGACACTTGTTAATCACATTAGTTCTATTACTATCTTGATTATAGTGAATTACATGAAGTTCAAATCTTGGATTATCGAGCACGGTGTTTGACTACTTGTATTAGAAGGATGTTTAATGCAATTGTTACCCGCAAATCGTTTAAAACATTTGTGGAGACTTTACCTTTGTGAGCTTTAGATCCTTTTCTCCATTGTTGAGTGTACATGCTTCAATTCGCTCTTTTTGAAAAACATACATAAGTCGTAGATAATCTCATCTTCTTGTTTTGATTGTTCATTAGAGGAATTCTTTGGTGGAATGTAAAATTCTTATTTTCTTGTCATTGTAGTGGAGAACAAAGAATCACATTGTCCGACGAAGTGATCTTAGGATCTTTTCACCATTTCTGCCCTCAACCACATATACCCTTCCTTCACTTAACCATACATCTTCCATATCCGTGTTTGAATTACATTTTTGGGATTTCAGAGCATGAGATTGTGTTTGTAAGGTTGCAAAAGAGATTGAATCGTGTGGTTGTGAGAGTACAAGAAAAAAGAAAAAGAAAAAGAAAAAGAAAAGAAAAGAAGCTAAAAAAATATATATATATATATGTAAGTAAAAGAATTAAAAAAAAAAAACTTCATAGCCAATTGTACTTCTCTTTTTGAGCGTCAAAGAAATATTTGTGGATGATTCATCTCTTGTGGTTATTTGTATCCATGCATTCCAATAAATCCCGAGTTTGTACCCAAACATCTCACTTCATTTCCCCTTGTCCTTCACCTCATAACTTTTTTCCCACTTTACAACTCCCTCAAGGCCCTAACTGATTCTCAATTTTTGTGATTTGGAGTTTGAGACTATCATGACAAGTAGTTAGAGTTGTTTCACATCCTCTAGTGAATGGTATCCTTCATGAGATTAATTTTTACTCATTTTTCACGCTTACGTTTTCATCATTGACATATGCGTGGCTTTGGTATCTATTTCCATTACTCTTTTTGCCCGCATGCTCCGAGTGTATTACCCATTTCAAGTGATTCATTTTTAGAGTGTAACATCGGTGAGAATTGAGTTGAAGCGCATTTTGAACGAAATTTGGATTATGAAAACATTGACATCTTCTTGATAGTTGTAGCTATGCACTTCACACCACACACGCATCCAAGATTGAGCTTAATGAAGTTTATCTAATAACCTTGATAGTTTGAGAACTTTTTGGATTTGTGTGTCATGTGCTAAAATCTGTTAAAAAATCTTGGGACTATGTTGAGTGTCGGCGTTAGATAGTGGGCAACTATCATGAAGAAACAAAATATTCGTGGGTATCATTCCAAGAACCCTCAGGAGACAACACTCCGCCTGTACGAGTAACCCAGAGGTTCAACGGCTTATTGCATTTGCTCAATGCAATCGTGTTCCCCACGAAAACGGTTTATCTTTTATTTTAAATAAAGTGTTGTGCAAGGTTATTCTTAAATCTCTGGGTATTTAGCTTTGTTGCTAAGAGACTAGCAACATGCTAGTTGGGGGGTGTGATTCGTGTTCAATATTGCATTTTTCACTTCATAATTTTACCCTTAGTGGACACGAATTATCGCTTATACTGGGAGATTTAATGGATAAATTGTATTTTTGTTGTTTTTGTTGTTGTTCACTTTTTATTAATAAAAGCTCTTTCTTGTAGATATTTGAGACTAGGTAGAAGATTGGGACCAAAGTTGGGAGATTGTGCTTCAAAGGAAAAGAAAATTTCAGGATTTGCCCAAGTGGATCGATCCAAGAACATCAGGTGGATCGATCCACTCGTTTGAAAGGAATTGATTGTCCAGAAAATGCAACACAGATCAATCCGGGTTTTACATGTGGATTGATCCGTGAGTTCCACTGGGCATTCTGCTTCCCAATTGAAGAATAGGATCGATCCAGCTTTTTACCTTGGATCGATCCGCTGCTACAGCTTTGTCTCCCTCTTGTATTTACAAGATTGTCATTATTTGCATAGAGTATATATAGTTAGAGATGGTTTTAAATTTAGGGTGAGCTTTTATTTTTCTTGTATTCCTTGGTTGTAAACTCTCCCTCTCTCTAATCCCCTCATCTCTCTCCACCATTACTCCTTAACTACCTATCATCTACTTTCATTTAGTGTTAGAGAGAGAAGAGTGGGTTTGTATTGAATACTTTGAAGCTTTTTGTTGAAGAACATCTTGGAATTTTTATGGCATTCATTATGAGTTACTCTAGTTGGTATACTTTCTCTTCCCCTCTCTTTAATATTGTTGTCATTATGATTATGAGTAGCTAAATCATGTAGGTTAGGGATCATAAACCCACCATTAGACCCAAGTGTGTTTTTATTGTAAGACTCTCACATTTTGTAGCATTTCTAGAGTTCATGGGTGTATGATTTGATGTCTTGAGACTCCACCTCCAATGTCAAGCATTGGAAGTTGTTAAATCTCTAAACTCTAACCATTTACCTATGTATTGCATTAGAACATCTATCTAACATGTTGGTTGACTACCACATGTTTGATAGTTTGTCACAATAGAATTTTCTACTTTAGAATGTACTACAAGTATGAGAGCTATGTGTTGTTTGGTCCAAGGTGGGGGAATGCTCCCAAACCTTAATTTTTCCATTTACAAAACTCCCAATTTTTAATTAAACTTAGGCCTTAGCTTTGTTCAAATTTACTTCACGTTTTCTAAATAGTCATTGTAGTATAAGTTAACACAAATTGAATCGAATCCAAAGTCGAAAAGACTCAATTTTATTTCTTAGTTTGGTAATTTCTTCTCGCATGATAATTGGTCTTTAAGCGCCCACCAAGCATTGTTGCATTCCAATCCCTGTGGACTCGACACCCTATTTCTATTGTACTACGTTTTAAAAGAGTTAACTAAGAACTTGATTTTGAAAACATCAAAATGGCACCGTTGCTGGGGATTGAAATTGGCAACAACCTTAGGTCGCTAAGTTTTTAATTATTGTGCTTTTGCTTTTAATCTTGGTTGCTTTCTTGTTGATTGCCTTTGAAGGAGTAGCCTTTAAGTGAGAATCGACAACCTCTTACGATGTCAAATCCGAGCAATGCAGGTATGACTAACCCCTTTGTAGTTAATACTAATGCTAGTTCTAGCAGTTGTAGTAGTGGGTAGTTTTGGCGACCTCCGACCCTCTGCGTTGTCTCCATCTCCAGCCTCCAGGTAAATAACATTTCTCTCTCTCTCTCTCTCTCTCTCTCTCCTCTGCGTCGTATCCATCGCATTTTTTTCTTTTCTTTTTTTATTCAAGCCAGATCTGAGAAGTCGTCGATATATAAAGGGGTGTGTGTAGGGATTTTATTGTGTGTATTGTGTAACATGTGTTTGTGTGTTGGGTTTCCAATTGATTAAAATTTAGGTTTTTATTGGGTATGTGTGATGTGTAATTTTTTAGTATTTAATTAATTACATGGTTAGGGTTAACATGTTGGTTAAATTAGTGGGTTATGTTTAGATTTGGGTTTGTTATTTGGAAACCAATTTATTTAATTTGACTTTGTGTTTGAAGATTAAATATTTATGTTCATATATATATATATATATACATATAAATGTTTATTTATTTGTATGTTACAAAGTTGTTTTTTTATTATCATGTTATTATAGTGTGTGTATTGTTAGTTCTATTGCATAATTTTTATCAAGTTATGTGTGTAGAGCAATCAAACACTAGATCAGCAGCGTGTGAATTGAATAATTTGTGATTTTATTATTCGTACATTGGGTATTATGATAATCTATTATGCCAATTTGCTATTCTTATTATTTTAGAATTTTTGGTTATTTTTTCATTTTTTTTTGAACTTTAAATCTAACGTTTCGTTGCATATCGCATGATACCAAGCTGATACCGCGACCCCGAGTGATCACAACGGACTTCGATACCGCGACCTCGAACTATGGCATATAGGGAATATTTCATCTTAGGCTCTTTTATAGTATAGTATAGATAATAATATAGAAATGTGTGCACGCTGTCACAAACACTTTTAAAATATGAGAAATGTTGTGGGTTAAAAAATGGTATCGAACGGACTAAATCTTTTTTTTTTTCCCTTTAAATTCTATTTCTCATAATTGTTTGACATATTTATTTTTTCAGACTGTATAGTATCGATAAGAGGGATTAGCGATGAATTTTAGGGTGAATTCTTTGGTACAATCAAGTGGTTTGGTTGTACCTACGCCATTTATTCCATAGTTCATAAAAAGTTTATTCCTGGTAGAAACAAAGTTATTTTGATGGGAACAAAGATTTTTTACCATAGAACAAATTTTTTAGTGGGAACAAATTTTAACAACCTTGGAAGGCAAAACAAAGGACGTAAGTACACCCAAATCACTCGAGTGTACCGAAGTGGACTCGAACTCAAAGAGTTCCAAAGGCATGAAATCCGCCATCACTAGCAGAGAGCTTCTAAAGGCACTCACAAAATTTCTTTTTACACCCACTCATAATTTGCTTGGTAGTTGGTAATGATGTGGTATTTTGAAAAAAATTCTTTGATAACTTTATGGATAAGCAGCGGATTACTGCTTCTATCACTATGCTATTTCTCTGTCGAAAAAAAAAAAATAAAAAAAATCTCCAGCCTTAAAATTAGGGCCTGTTTGGTTTTCCTTGAATGAAATAATTCCATTCATGTTTTCATACACAATTTTATATAAAAAGATGAAGAACATGAATGGTTTCATTTAGAAAACAGATGCTCGTCTAAAAAATGAGGCTTGCAATCATGAATTTTGGCATTCTAGAAAAATGAACAAATTGCCTCATAAGAAGAAATATGGTGAAATCTCTCATATTTGTAAATGGATTCATTCATGGTGATGAATTTTGCATTTACATTCTATACAAAGTTTGAATGAAACCATTCAATTTGAAGGGACAACCAAACAGGCCCAATTTTTCTTATTTTAAAACAAAAAAAATTTACTTGTGAAGAAGGTTTCTGCCAAACGGACTGAACTCTCTCAATAATTCGTCATAGGTAATTGTTCATTCCCAAATAAGCAGTAGTTCCACATGGGTTCTTAGACAACAGAGGATGTTGCATTTTCTCAACTTCAAAATGCAAGACAAATGGGTGTATAAAGAAATTTTATAGTGTGTTGAAGCAAAGTTTTGTGCATTCAAATCCCCCCGTTGCGTCCATGAGTAAATATTGTGAATTGAACTGTAAAATTAAAGAAAAAAATTATATTTAACTCTTCGAAAGTATGTGACAATTCTCACACCTTGGAAAAATGGTTTCTCGAGCCAATTCATCAACCTTTTTTGCAATTTCATTTTAGAAGGCACTTTGAGTGTTTTGATAACCCAATTAAGTGGTAAAAATAAATAAATAAATATATATATATATATATATTCAGTGCATTTGATAATATATCACTTAATTGAAAAAAATTGCCAAAAACTTACTAAAAACTTAAAGTAAAATTATACGAAAAATAATCACTGAATGAAGTCTATTTCAGTACAACATTGTTTTCAACATTACAAATTCAATCGCTTAAAATTTAACACTTAATTTTTTATTTTATCAAACGGAACCCTTACAATCAAATTCGGTGACCTTTACCAATTACCATCCAGCAATTGGTCAAAAAATGGAGCTCGGGAGCCATCTTTATTAGTTTTGCCTTATATTTGCTACGTTAATGCCATCATTTGACAGCATCATGTCAATATGCATATTTTTCCTTGTGTATAGTTGTTTTTGAATATTGACATGCCAAATGCTTAATTTGGATGCTACAACCCATTTTTATTGATGCAAAAACTCACCCAAATTTTGATCACTTATTGCTCATCCAAGTACCCTATTAGGTGAACATGTGAAATTCACCACTTTTCAAAAACAAAATAGAAATAAACAAAAGATGAAAAGTGGTAAATCCCCCATGCTCGCCCAATAGGATATTTGAATGCGCAAAACTTGGGTGAACAAAAATACTCTTTTTACTGTCGAGTGTCTGTCTACGTTTGCCAAATTATGAAAATAGTACAGTGAAGTAGTGAAGAGTAGTGCTATGATTCCCAAATTTTGGATCGCAAATACTTTCAAAATACACGTAACAATAAACCCACTGAAATTTGATTAAAAGATATTGAATTGACTTTTGAAAGTGATCTCATTGCCAGGGGCAGACCCAAGATTTTTGGCCAAGGGGGCCTAACCTATACGGGGGTTCAGGGGCAGCGCCCCCGAGGCGATTTTTTGGGTCTACCTATACATAATTATTTATAAAATGGTAGGATTGTATATAGAATTGGTTCAACACTCATAATTTGGGATAAATCATGTAATTTTAGGGGGTCTATATCTAAAACATGTAAAATATTACATGCAAATATAGAATTTTCAAAAGTACAAGGGGGCATGTGCCTAAAACTTGTAAAATATTGCGTGTAAGTCTAGAATTTTCAAAAGTTCAAAGGGCCTGCGTGAAATTTAAAAGGATTTATTTCTAAAATCTATAAACTATTACATATAATTTTGTAATTTCCAAAAATTCAGGAGGTTTGACCTTCACTTGGGTCCGCCAGTGCTTATTGCCACATATTTGAGAAGCATTTGGAATGCAAAATTTAGAAAGCATATAATATTACTCAATAGTGAAGAGCATATATCATTCGAGATGCTATTACTAGACATGATATATCCTACTGAATTTTTATACCTCCGCCAATAGTTCTGATCTGAGTTCTCTCCTTAGTCCAAATACTAAAAGGAGGGAAAGAAAATAAAAAAGAGAAAAGTGGAGCATCTGCTTATGCATCTCTGATTCTCTAGGATCACTTCCATACTGATCAAACACCACGCTTCAAGCTGTTTTTAACACGGGACTGTCGCACAAAGCATAGAGTGAAAACCCAGATGAACGAAACAACTAAACCCAAAAGGTTAGAACAAAATTTAGAGACTTGAATATCACCACCACTGTTTTCCATGCTAATTAGAAAACAACAAAAACTCGCACCGTATAGCGCACCACATAAAATGCTCATTTAGAATTGTAAAAACACCAATATATGCAAAGACACTATTAACTGCACTAATCAGCCACCACTCTATAATCATAAGGCTCATAGCCACTCATCCCTACATGGTAGAAAAATACACACACACACACACACACACACACACACACACACACACACATAATACGTATCCGTACACATACCACCAAGTGTATGAAGGGTGGCTACCAACTCACCAAACCGAGGGCGAGAAGCGAAAGAAAAAAACAAAGAGAGGGGGGGGGGGGGGGGGGGGGGGGGGGGGAGGGAGGGAGGGGATTCCTAATAAGCTTAAAAACATCAAATCTAAAAAAGAAAGAGAGACAGAGGTTTTCACCACTCATTGGAAATATATAATCTCACTGGTAATACATGAGCTGTTGGGCAGCGGCAACGTTCTGAAAACCACCATCGTAGATAGCTTGGCTAGCTCCGGCGGCACCCATTCCCATTCCCATAGCAGCCTGTTTCATAGGATGATGCTGACCTTGTGGATGCATGAGGGGGTGAACGCCACCACCCATCTTGCTCATTGCTAGTTGCCTCTCATATGCCAAAAGGTCATTGCTTGAAAGTCCCGGCAAAGTTGCAGCAGCTGCAGGAGGGGGAAGTGGGTTTGAGGTAGTTCCTGGTGGAGTGGGCTTGCTACCCCATGAGCACTGCACACAAAAATTCATTAAACAGTCAATCCAACCATATACACTTGTTCATTGCATAATTCCACGTAATGGTGTAGCACAGTAATGGTGTAACTGTGCTACACCTCTTGTTAACTCCAAAATTCTAACTAGTTTCTTTATGTTCCGTATAGAATATGGATTTAGTGAAGGAAAACAAATGGGAAAAGAAAAAGCGAAAGGGACGGAAATGGGGATGGAAAACCAAAATCCCAGGTGTTTTCTCCTATTTTCAAATAGTAAGAAACTAAGCTCATCACAGAAATCAGTAAAAGCAGTTGCAATGTTGAATAAAAAAAAATTTTTGATTTTATTTTTTTTCCATTCCTATTTTCCTCATCATTTTTCTTGGTAATCAAATAAGGGAAAATGATTTCCTTTTGTGTTTGCTTTTATTTTCCTTTCCTAAATCCATATTAAAAAAAAAAAACCATATAGACTAACTATTATTTCGTGTATGGAAACAACTTGCCATTTTGATTGTGGGAAAATAATAAGTGGAAGCCGAACTTATCAATGTAACTACTCAGTTCCTTTAATTTATTTATGCAGATCCCACTAGGCTTTCAGATTGATATTGTTTTTTCACACAACTAGTGATGCCAATAATGCAAAAAGATGATGGAGATGTTCACGATTTATAACTTAGGAGTTAGGGATACAAAGGAAAGTTGGTAAATTCTCTTTCTACAGAAACAGCTAAATCAACTAAACCCATAAGCACGAGGGCACACCTTAATTTGTTTTCCATATAAGATTGACTGGGTGTTTCCCATCTGAATAGCCAAAGCTGCCTCTGCATGTGTACTGTATCTCACAAAACCAAAGCCTTTATCGCGTTGGATTCGAACTTCCTCAATTACTCCAGCACCAAGAGCATGGAAGTGGCGATGGAGATCAAGCTGACTGACCTGGAAAGTAGACAACATATGGAGTTTCAAGAATTTATTTTTCCCATGTGTCCATATTATGCTTTCCCGCCTTTCAGATTCCATAAACAAATAGATCGATTACAACACACAGAACGACGCGTGCTTCACTCTTAGGAGACGAGGAGAGGCATTTGTAAAGTAAATCTTCTACTCCCTCCGTCCCAAAATAAATGTCCACATCCATTTTGCACATTGTTTAAGAAAGTTGTATTATATTAATTTTTTTGGTTCATTAAAGAGTCACTTTCCAATTTTACCCTTGGATGTGATGAGTATTTGACTTTTTGCTTGTTTTGGGCACACACATAAATGCTACTTTGTCTTTACTAAAAGGGTAGTTTTGGAAAGTAAGTAAAAATTATATACCAATTTAGGAAAGTGGACACTTATTTTGGGACATCCAAAAAAAGAAATGTGGACACTTATTTTGGGACGGAGGGAGTACCATTTTACCTTTCTCCTCCCTGAAAGATGAGGAGGGTGGGGGGTAAAGAGACTGAAGAGGAAAAAACAAGGATTGATTCCATCAGATACAAGAGGTCTGTTCCAAGCGGAAGAAGGTCTTGCCACCAAGAATTTGTAGCACCTTCCCAAAGCCATGAACAGATAAAGAAAAAAAAAATGTAACAGCAGCAATAAAAGAGAGAGATTCTTGCCTCTGGAGCAAGATTGCCCACATAAACAGTAGTGTACTGGGGGCTATTTTCAGGAGCATCATTACTTGCTATCTCCTTACCATCTTCTGCATGACAAATAAAAGTATATCGGTCTTCATCACAAATTTGAAAACTACACCCAACGAATTCACTAATAAGCATACAGTTTCCAGAATTGAACTCTTGACCCACTATAGACCCAAAACAACAATTAATACTAATAATACTAAACCGTAAAAATTTACCAGAAATGCTAAACTCATGTCCAAAAGAAGGATATAAGTTTAATGCCAGAACTAGCTAATAAATATCAACCAAAATTTGGTATGAACTTCAGAACCAATTAAAACAATTTTGATAACAATATTTGCATCAATTCACATTCACGGTTATTTTGACTCACCTGACGAACCATTTGTCAGTTCCACCACACTTTGGGCATCTGAGCCCTGCTTGTCATCACTAGTACCCGCACCTTTTATAGCCCAGTTACAACGAATCTGTCTACTACCAAGCCACTTCCCTGAAAATTGATGTCGAAAAAGAAAACACACTCTTGTCACAAGAGCAGATGCTGGTAAGTAAAAAATTAATTGCACATGGCAGAGCAATTACACAATAAAATTAGTCAGCCAAAAAATTTCTGGCTTTGAGATATTTGTGCAAAACATAAAAACATTATAAAGATGCAGAATAAGTCAATAAGATAATGCTGTAAGTTGTAAAGCCTAATTTCTTTCAGAAGTCACTTTGCTGGTATGAAGCATTTGGAATAAAAAATGTGTCCATACATCTGTGCAAGGTTGATGGGATAATTCCAAGAATACTAGTAAAGTCAGAAGGAAAGAGAGATTCCAATCATTGCTCATATGCATTAAAAAAATATTAAAACATCGTAGCGCCGGTCGCAATAAAACAAACAAACTGATGAGTAAAATTCTTGCAAAGAAGCATAATACAGGTAGCTCAATACCATACTTACCAGTTAAGTCGTTTATTGCACTTTGGGCATCCTGGATAAATGATTGAAGTGTCAAACTTTATGACAAACAACATTCACTAAACAAAGGGAACTTGAATATATAGGAAGATAAATAAGAGAATATACCTGTTGATTCCGGAAGGAAACAAAGCCAAACCCTCTTGAACGCCCAGTCTTTTGGTCCCACATAACCCTTGCATCACTGGACAAGCATAAGAGGGTCAAATTAGGACCCAGATTAAATTCAAGTCAACAAAATGGTATGCATCAAATTATTTTATTTTATTTATTTATTTATTATTATTATTATTTGGGGTGTGTGTGTGTGTGTGTGTGTGTGTTGGGGTTTCAAAACCTACTGTTATTGAAGGTATGCATCAATTATTGAAGCATCAATGTTAACAAATCTTGCAACCATAAAATCGACCAAAAGAAAAAAGGAAAAAAAATTCTGAAAAGGGGAAAATATAAAGTGATCAGAGTAGAAAAACTTACGAACAACTGGGATAAACTGAGAAGCATGCAAACAACATAGCATCAGTGACCTCAGAGCTGAGATCGCCAACAAAGATGTTATAGTGACCTGCATATGAAGGAGACAATATAATCAACCATCCAAACTAATCAGTGCCATTCAAATCAATTTGAAACATATGCCAACAAATAAGTTAACCCACTTGATGTGTCCTCCCTCTGACCACTGGCATATGCCCAATTAACTTTGATAGGCTGCCCAAACCTGCATATTGTATAAGATATAAGGCAGGAATCAGGTCAAAAATAACCCAGAATCACTAAGGTTTTTTGGTCTTGGGTAAGTAACAATGATTAATTATTCTACTTACAGGTGCCTTCCATTAAGAGATAATATAGCTAGTGCAGCTGATCTACGATCCAGGTAGTGGACGAAGCCATATGAAGACTGCATTAGTAGAAGAGATAGAAATGTAAATAAAGTAGTTGAGAAAATATGAAGCAGATTTATGCAAGATAAAGGTCAAACGGAGTCCCTTACCCCCTAAAGAAAAGGATAACACATGCAGAAGTTAACTAACTCTTTCCACACCATATTCTAAGTTGCCATATCATTAGAGACACAACAATGAACAAACTACAAATGTAAAGAAGATACTACCTTCTCCTTTCTAATAAGCTTGCAACTTTCCACAAGACCAGTACTCGAGAAAACCTCTTGAAGAAGTGGTTCTGTCACCTGTGTATGAATGTTTCCAACATACCTGCATTTTCTCAAAAATAAAGAAACTAGAAGTTTTAAAAAAAGAAGAAAAAAAGAAAATAAACTGATCTATGAGAATCTTTCCCAGTCATCAAGGCAGAAGAACACAATAAACAAGTATCACATACTTAACACTGATGGAATGATAATTTATCCTTAATAAGAAAGAAGACTGAAGAAGAAACACAACATTTATTCAGGTAAATAAAATTTTAACAAAACCACAATGACTGCCCATAACGTCACTTGTACATTGCATGATGGCTAAGGCAGCAAACATGCAAAAAGTAAAAAAAAGAAAAAGAAAAAAGAAAGAGAAACAAAAATAAAAGGAAAAAATGCCTGGACAACACTCACACACTGCGGCATGTACTTGGATCAAAACCAGGAGGCAGATTTCCACTTGGGATTGGCTCAATCTGCAAAATAAAAAAATGGAAAAAAGAAAAATGGAACAAATAAAATTAAAGGAAAATATCCCTACTTTATCTACCCGCATCCACAGAAATTTCAACACCAAAATAGGAAAAAATAGAAAACAAACTTGGAAGGTATTCATAACTACACACTGCCCAGATACGACGAGATGATCCTCACATCACAAGGCATAGTAGTGAGTCTAGTGACAAGTGAATCAAAGCTAAACAAAGGTACAAAACATAAAAAGAAATACCGTGCAAGGTGAATAATTCCTATATGCCCAAATAATTTGAATAAATATCAATTTTATTTCCAAAATTCAGCAACTTCACTAATCACTTTACCCTAGACTACAAACATCGTTAAAGGGAGAACACAAGGAATCATAAAACGGGACACACTAAATGATATTTTCAAATGTGTTTGAATTCCCAATGCCAATTTCTATCTACTGTAGGCCAGTGTTTGAACAAGATGCGACATAAATGACAGGATCTAACAAAACCTATCATAGGAATCAGAAGTATATGAAGAATTCCACTCTCTAGGACTTCGGTTTCTAATGCAGTTCGGATCAGTGATCACGTGTTTAGACTCTCATGTCATACTAGTACCAATAAACTAATCTCTCAATTTAAATAGGTCCTTATGCTATAAAAAGGAATTCTTGCCATATC
Source organism: Hydrangea macrophylla (assembly GCA_033977485.1). NCBI lineage: Eukaryota > Viridiplantae > Streptophyta > Magnoliopsida > Cornales > Hydrangeaceae > Hydrangea > Hydrangea macrophylla. The sequence goes on from CM066991.1 coordinate 136,445,161, forward strand.
AAAACTTTCAAGTAATTCTGAAATACTATCGAAATCAATATGCCAGAAAAAAAAATGCAAAACCAATTTTAGCATGCTATTTGGTAAAAAAAAAATGCTAGCTATTCAAAGAGAGCATGCATTGAGACGGGCTGAGTAAGCTAGCACACCTGTGAGCACTTCAAGCTATTTAACTGTAAAACAAACTATTGTCACACACCAAAATAATTCACTATATCTCGTCACTCTCAGCTAAGCCGAAAAAAGTCACCCCCCCCCCCCCCCCCCCAAAACCAAAAAAATAATAATTATAATAATAAGAGTTCAAAACCAATCAAAGCCTTTTGTTATCTAGTTTTTCCTTTAAAAGCAAAAAATGGGAGTGGGTAATGAGGTGCATACAATAACAAAAACAGTACCTGAATGATAAAAGCAAACGTGTTCCCTTTAAATGTAACAGTAGCTACTGGCGAAATAGTATGGCATCAACTAGCTAGAATTACATTCAACAGACACGAATCCATAAAATAGTAGCTCAAAGCCCATTTCGTTCACAATACAAAGGAAATGAAGGCTACAAAACATACTCAATGCCTACAAAATGTAAAGACCCAACTGAAGTACCAGAGAAATGAAAGAGGAAAATGGGAAAAGCGAAAGAAGAAACTACAGCATTTACTGGTGCTAACCACAATAAGGGAACAGAAGGCTGCAAATCATACTCAATGCCTACGAAATGGAATGAACCTCCTCTCTTTTAGTGTGAGTGAGAGCAGATGAAAGGAGTGGTGTGCATATGAAGAGCTCATGCTACTAATTCCAGCTGGCAAAAGAAGGAAAGGAACATAGAGGCAGTTAGGGAGTTGTTTGGCAAGAGGGATCTAGTATCCTGGTCCTAACAACCCATCCCCCATGAAAACAAGCTTGTCCTCAAGCGTGAGATCCTGAAAATTGATTTTTAAATTCCCTGATTTCAACCCATGTTGCACCCTTTGGATATTGCAGAAGAGATGTTCTTGCTCAATTTCCAGTCTAACTAGAAGGTCAAAGAAATGCACATTTGAGCCACCAACAACATGCCTCTCAAACTCAGTGTGGGTGATCTCTTCATGAAGTGTAAAGATAGGAGGATTTGGTAAAGAGAAGAAACTCTTTTCAAGTGGATACAAGACTATATCTGCAGCCTACAGTGAAGACTTAGCATAACCATATCTGCAGCCATGAAACTTTCCTGGTTTAGTGACTTTAGCAGCAGACAAGCCATGCAATATATTGGTCAACACTACATGAATGAGACCCATGTAAGATGGTTCTAACTGGTCTTTATACTTGGTACTCCAAAGATCTTCATTCGTTGACAATGAGCTTCCCACCACATAATTTCTTTCCAACGGTAATGAGAGTTGATCGTCAAGCCAATTGACAAAACTGAAAAGATCTTCAATATCGTATAGGCAGCAACAAGGATTTTTTGAGTAAGACTATTGATGACAATTCCTCTTGTTTCAATGTCCGCTTTAATATCTAGTAGATGAGCTCAACGATCTTGAACTTCTCCTACTATGCTATTATATGAATTGGTAACCACTGGGTTGTTATAATTTCCCTCTAAAGGATGATTTTTCTTCCCATCATGCTTGGCTACAGAGTGATACAACTGCACAATTGCTAAAGTCATAGGATTGGCACGTACTCTTGCAAAAGGCCATTCTGGAACCTTTCTTTGTATTTGAGGAATACTGGATACTGGACAGATTGCTCCTAGTGATATTGTCCTTTCATTTCTTGCTTCCTTGGTTGCCCCCTTCTTGACTTTTGGATGTTCCAACTTGTTAACAATCAAATTCTGAAAGGGTTCCCAAGCATTCTTATTCACGCGTCTGAGTATAATGAATTCCTGAAGAGAAGACTTGATATTACCCATAGTCTTGTCAATGTTTCTCTTTACCTCACACATTAGCAACTTTTAATTTCAGTCGGAGGATACCAAGATCAAGAGAAGACTCAAAGTCACCTTTCTGCGTGCCTAAAGAATCCAACTCCACTTGCATATTGGTTGACTTTGCCATTAATCTTCCAAATTCAGGTTGGAGTTTTCTTTCATCATTTCCCTCTTTCTTCATAAGACCAGACACTTCAAGCTCATTATCCTTGGATCCTATTCCATGTTCTGAAAATTTGGATAGCAGTCCCAAGTTTTCCTCCTCTAGTTGTTCAGCTTTCTTTGATTTATGCTCAGTTTGCTCTTTGAATTCTCTTTTCTGGGAATACAATGTCTCTAACTCAAGTTTTAAGTTCCTTACATCATTCTTGAACTCCTTTATCTGAACTGATGCTTCACTCTCATCAACCTGATGTGTCTTATGAAGAGACAGCAATTCATTCTCCCTTTCACTCAGTTGCTCCTTAAATTTGCTGCATTCCTTGATGAGTTTTCATTTTGTTTTCTCTGACAGTTCTCCTCGAAATAAGGATGGCTCCAGACTAGTGCCTCCCTCACCAACATTGCAACTAACACCTTGTGGAACCCCAGGGGCTGAATTAGGAAATCCATCATTGTCCCTACCACCAGCAGGGGCAAAACCACGGACTATGTGAGCTGTGTGATCTAACTGCAACCCTTGCTCCCCATAACTCCTTTTGTTCCAAAGGGACCTAGAAATGCTTCCACGAATTGTGGCCAATTGCTTGCTGGGTACTTGGTTTTGAACCAATCGATCCAAGGTCTGGCATCACCTTTGAAGTGCATATCTGCTATGTCTTTCCTTTGATCGTATGGAATTTGATACTATTCGAAGCAGTATTCGGCATTGGAGATCCAATCCAAGGGATTACCATGGCTGTAAATGGGAAAGTCTAAATCAGGTTTTGGTTACAAGGGGTAGCAACTTGAATTGATTGTGGGTTTAAGTAAGAGAATTGATTGTTCATTGTATATGGCAAAGTTGAGGGCCGGGGATGTTGAAGTGGTGGAACGGTGGTTGCAAAAAAGGGGGGCAGGGATTCATCTGATTGAGATATTGAGGTTTTGTACATGGGGTATTGATGTTTGTAATGTTTTCAAGTTCGGGGGTTTGGGTGAAATTATGACTGCAATTTGGTGTAAATCAGAAGAATGAATGGGGCAAGGGATTTAGGGTTACCAGAATGTGATGTGTTCGATGCAGTGGAGTGATGGATTTGATTCAAGGCTTGCTGGATTTCCGTTACGATGATCTTCTGGAGGCTCTGTTCCAGATTCATCTTCCATTGTTCCATCCTTAAGCCTAACTTTCCATCAACTTCCCCTTGAGTCTCAGTTTGCATCGGTTGTATGTGAGACACCATTTGAGATCTTGACAGAAGTTCACTCTCCCAAGTATAGCTGGAAGCTTCTGGTTGATTTCCCATGGTGATCTGAACACGGCTCTGATACCAATTGTAAAGACCCAACTGAAGTACCAGAGAAATGAAAGAGGAAAATGGGAAAAAGAAAGAAGAAACTACAGCATTTACGGGTGCTAACCACAATAAGGGAACAGAAGGCTACAAATCATACTCAATGCCTACAAACTGGAATGAACCTCCTCTCTTATAGTGTGAGTGAGAGCAGATGAAAGGAGTGGTGTGCATGTGAAGTGCTCATGCCTCTAATTCCAGCTGGCAAAAGAAGGAAAGGAACATAGAGGCAGTAAGGGAGTTGTTTGGCAAGAGGGATCTGGTATCCTGGTCCTAACAACTTCGTTCACAATACAAAGGAAAACTCAACTAAACCAACTCCCAATAAAGAGAACATAATTACAAATAAAAAAATAATAAAAAAAAAAGATTCGAAAATCATTCAAAATTCTAAATCCCCAAATATTGAAAAATTCCATACCCAAAACAACAATCAAACATCAAATCTAACGTAATTAGTCCAAAACACTAGCCATAAAAGATCCAATGCCCAGTCTTCCCTTCAAAACATTTCAGCTGAACACAAGTCAATCCCAATCCAACCAAATCTCTAACTCTCAAGAAAAACAAGAATCCTCACAAAAAAGAAAAAGTAACAAAACCCCACATCTGAAGTTGAACTAAACAATCGAAAACCCTAACTTTGAAACACGAATGCATACTCGACGATCAAACAAAAACCAAATAATACCTAACTCGCAATCGCATCGATATACAAAAAAGAACATTGAATCTACACAGAAATATATACAAACAAATATGAAAAAAAAAGTCGAACCTGTGGAGGAGGAGCTAAGAGACCAGGGTGGTACATAGACTGCTGTTGAAGGAGAGCTGCTTGTTGCATTAAGGCCTGTTGTTGTTGCTGCTTCAGCCTCTGATGATGCATATTTTTTCTCAAGCGATTGTTGTATCTCTTCGAAATCGATACAGAGAAGACAAATTTAGGGAGCGAGAGCTTTTAGGGTTCCTAGAGTGAGAGAGACAGAGAGAGAACAAAGAAGGCTTTCGAAGAAGTGAAGATGACGACCCAGAGAGGCCTCTAAAAGGGGAGAATTGATTACCTTGAAAAGGGTATTTATAGAGTTTTTTTTTTAAACCGTGTCCCCATCTACAACAAACAGTTTTATTTTAGGGAGTGTTTGTGGAAAGGCTAAATTTGAACCAAGTTAAGTTAAAGTCTTATTTTAAAATGTAATTATCTACTGTTATAATGTTTATTTTCACTTTATTTCACTGTGGATTAAAAAGTGGACATGTCCGTTTGATATAATTAAAAATTAAGTGTTGAATGTTAAGTACCTAAAATTTTAACCAATTGATCTGGTAATATTGAAAATAATGTTTCAAGTATTGAAATAGACTGTATTTAATAATTATTTTCAGTTAAAAAATTTTAGTTAAAGTTTTTAATGGATTTTTGGCTACTAGATTAAGTGGTATATTATCAAATATATTGAAATTAAATAAGTGCCAAAAATTTTCATTATTAGCAATTATTTGGATTATCAAGCACACCCTTTGTGATTTTGAACTAAAGTAAAACCCCTATAATATTTCTCTTTAAATAAGCCTCACATTGGGATTACGTGTTAAAATTAGCCCCACATAGGAGAGTTTAAGTGTCAAAATTAACCCACATAGACACTTAACCTTTTAATTATCCTCCCAAAAGGGTTAAGTGTTAAAAATTATACTCACATAGGTGGGTTAAATGACAGCATTATCTCCACATAGATGAACCCAAAAAGGGTAAAGTTTGGGACACACCCATTCACACAACTTTTGGGACAAAGGGGGTTACGTGTCAATATTTTTGTCCAATTTTAAATTTTTTTATCAATTTTGATAAATATCTTAATAATTCCACTTTAGTCCAAATCACATGGGGTTAAGTGTCCACTTTTGAACCATAGGGGGTAAAGTGAAAATGGGTCAAACCATATGGATAAAATGTATTTAACCCTACTTTAAATACCATATGGATCTTGTTAGAACTAAGGTTATATCAGTTGAGATAAAAAAAATCAGTTTTAACAGAGTTATTAGACTAGACATGCACTCATGTGCAAGAAATTTGTACTCTCCGAACAAATATATTTGTAGAATCCATTCACTTCCGAACGTTCTTTGCCTTTTCAAACAGCCTTTTGCAGTCGCAATAAAATAAGTCTTTTTTGTTTAATAATAAAACAACCTTTTACAGTCACAATTAAATAAGTTTTTTTAATATGAGACACTACGTATGAATTAGGAAGGGCAACGACAAGGAGTTGGTATGGAATTCCCATTACCAACTCCACTTTGTTTGAGTGTACTCATAGTTTGACTTTGTCTCATTTCATCTAGTGAATATGTTTCAAGCAAAAAAAAAAAATCTAGTGAATATGCTATTATTTTGTTCAGTAATAGTTACTCCTACTCTACTCTATTATGTCACACTTAAAGAAAGCAGTCTATAGTTCAATTTTCAAGGGTAAGACGAGTCAAGTTTTCACAAGTAAACTACTTCTTTGCCCTTGTGGTGCAGTCTTCGTACCCGCGATTGAGCTACAGGCTTGCACCTATCAGAAGGAGGAGAGATCCTTAATTACTAATATCGAGAAAGCAAGGACGCTATGAGTGCTCGCTAATGTCAGCCCTTTGATTGCTTACTTCGCTATCCAAGCGGGATGAGAGCGAGAGTTTCCAGACGAGCAGGAAGGGCTGGAGGACCGGAGCACACCGCAGAAAGATTATAAATATGAGAAGTCCTTAAAATTGAAAAAAAAAAATTTTACTCAATCCAGTTGATATGCTAACCACTGTTATTTGCTACTTCTTTCAACTCTAATTTCAGCGAATAAAAAAAGGGATAAATTATAAGAACACCCCCTCAACTATAATAGATATTTACTAATACCCCCATTAACAAAAAAAATTAACAAAATGACCCCTTTATCAATCTGAATTAAAAAAAAGGGGTTGGTGACCTTGACAGAAATGGTGAAAATACAATTCTACCCATATCCACATGTCCAAACAAATACATCACCCAGCAAAAAATGAATTATCTAATCATACACAATGTCTTCTACTCACCCATATCTACATGTTTATTTCACAACAATAGCAAAAAATCAACGTCGCCTCTTTTGATTGTGTAACAAATACTGTGGACGGGCCATACGGGCACCCACATATTAATTGGACTGGGTTCAAAAGAGGCTCGGCTTGGATACCAAAGTAACGGGCTTTTGGAGCTCCAAGTCTATTAGGTTTTTGATATGCCTATATATAGTTATATACATTACACAAAAACCTACACAAGAGATACATATCTCACAACAACCTCTCTCTTCCCCTCACGGCAGTTTTTCTCTCTTTCTCTCTCACACCTCGCAGTTTCTCTCTCTAGCTAATCACCAAGGAGCTAGGGATCTAGAATGTGGTTTTATCGAAGAACGCTCAAGAAGCATTCTCTGCGACTAATACGAGACACAAAGGGGTACGCGGAGGCAGTGGATTCGTGGTTCAAACAGTGGGCTAGTAACAACTCCGTTTCGACGAACTATTCCGCTAGGTAATGCGCCTATACTCATCTTATATGCATGTGTGTATGCATTTTACATTGGTATCAGAGCCTTTTAGGACGTTTGTTCGCTAACCTTGAGCCCAAAACAGATCCACCATTGTTGGAACTTGTTTTATGTTAAAAAAATTTCAAAAACGAATTTCAAAGTGGGTCTACGTGTAAACCCTGATAGTTTTCAAAATTTTTGATTGGGATATGTTCTTACATGTCCATTGAGTCTACCCATAAAGTTTCATGGCCCAAATATCTCCGTAGAAGGATGAAATGCAAATCCTAATTTCTGCAACTCTTAAAACCGATTTTTTTTTTTAACTTTGAACCTTTTTTCTGGACGATTCAGATGTGCAATCGGTCTATTTTTTGGTTCTATCTTCAAGTACTCCGTGAGAACTTTCCAACCATATAAATTTTTCAAAAAACGAATCACAAACGAGGGAGACATGAGCGTGCAAAGTGGAGGGGTCGCGCAGCCTGGGGGCTGCGTTTTAGGGTTTCCAGAGGAGGAAGAAGACCCTGCTGCCACCCCCAAGCGCATGCTGGCGTGTCAGGCGCATGCGCCGCCGCTACCAGCCTTTCGGCGTTGACCCCGGTGAGTGTGGGTCCCTTTTCTCCTCCTTTATTTTAATATATTTTTTAAGAAAATATTCCAGAATATATTTTAATTGTTTTATATTTAAAATAGTTTCTAGTAATTAAAAACATGTTTTTAAATGTTTTAAAATGTTTTTAATTGTTTTAAATTCTGGAAAATTGTAGAAAAATATATAGTTTTTATTTTTCTTAATTTATGGACACAGAGTGGGACCCATAATAACTTCTTGTGAAATTACTTGATTGCTTTTGGGTCTTTCAGAGCATAAAAGCGTGTTATTGTACAAGTTTTAAATTGTTTAAAATATCCAAAGCATATTATTAATTCTTGGAATTAATATGTTATGTTTTTAACACTGCTAGGGGTGTTGAGGGAGTGTTGCATGCATATCTCCAATGTTTATGATATTTTAAAGCATTAAATTGCGTTTTTGAACAATATTTTAATTGTTTAAAATATCCAAATGTGTTTATTAATTATTGGTATTGATATGATATGGTTGGGACACTATTTTGAGCCATGTGAGACTACTAGGAAGATTCATTCCTTAAAATATATATTTTTTAAGGAATTTAACACATTATTGTTAAATAGTTGTAGCTAAATCAATTTTATTTGATAAATTGATTAAAATTGGATCTTATACTCCCATAAATTCTGGAAATTTTTGTTAATAATGAAGAATAAGTGTTTCAGGTATTTAAAATTTCCATGTGGACTTCAAATTATTTTTGGTAATTTAAAGGACCTTAAAGAATTGGTTTTTGTTAAATAAGTTTAAAAACCCAAAATTGTTTATATAATTGATGAAAAATATAGGATTTTTCATAATTTTTTCCTTGGCTTATGGGAGCTAACCGGGGCTGCAAATTTATTATTATTGCAACTTTTAGAGGCTCATTGCATTATTGGTCACGTTTAAATTACTGTTATTTGTGATTGGTTGACCCTATGACATCTATTAATTCCTCCTCCTTAAGTGGAGTGACAGATGAGTGCATTCATTTTATAATTAGACCGCATGAGTGCCTGATGTATGTGATTAATACAATTTAATCTGGCTTAAATGAATGGACAATAATTGACAATTTATAGAGCTTGTGTCCTCACAATATATGTTTAAGGTTGTTCTTGTATATGTTTATAAACAAAGCATCCCTATTTTTTTGGGATATAAATGTAAAGTGAGGATGAGAGTTTTGTATTGGAAAAGCCTATTTTGTAAAGGGATGGCTTTCTTTGTTATATATCATAAACTTGAATTACCTTAACATGAGCTCTACATTGTCAATTTGGACCCACGTGGAGTCCCTGCGCAATTTTTGTTGTATGGAGCACTTATATATATATATATATATATATTGTGGATGATCTTAGATATGTTAAAGAACCATCTAGTTGATATTTGTTTGTAAAATCAATTATAAAAGCTTTTTCCTTGATTTACAAAATTTAGGATTTGATTAATAAGCAATAGCAAGTTTTTTTGTCTTAAAATTGTAAAAAGGGGAAATATCGTTTATAATTGGATTTTTAAACAAACTTTTATGAAATGTGCAAATAATAACTTCAAAACCTTTGCGCATATTTTTTTTAATGTAGAAATGGCTTCAAAGCAAATTGTCACTGATTTGAACAAAGATAACAAGTTTAATGAAAAAAAACTATGACGCATGGCAACGTAGAGTAACCCTCTTGTTGACTGAGGAAGAACTGCTTCCCTATCTAATCCAGTCAATGGTCCAACCCGAATTGCTAGAAAATGGGCCCATGGCCCAATATCGCCAAGACCTTGAAACCTATAATGAATGGGTCAAGAAGGATCATCACACACACAATATATTGTTAAGCAGCATGAATGATGACCTTCTTGGTGAGTATTTCCAATACTCCAGTGCCAAAGAGTTATGGGACCAGCTAAAATTTACTTTTGGTGGGACATCAACCACTAGGTTTAGGAGCCTGGTGTTGAAATTTGAGGTGTATAGAAAAGATCCCAAGCAATCGATGACTGAACATCTTAGGACAACGTCTAGTATGATTCAAGATCTTGGAACTACTGGGAACATCCTCACTAATGAACAGCAGATTCAAGCGTTGATTCGGTCACTGCCTGAAACTTGGGTCCATATGAATCAAATTTTGACACATAATGAAAATATCAAGAACTTTGCTGATATATCTAAACATGTGGAGCTAGAGGTGTATCTCCAAGAGGCGAACCGCATTACTACACTCATGGCGAGAACTTCCATAGGTGGAGGTGAGCGCGGGGCTAACGGGTCCAAGAACAATGCTAAGGGTAAAAGGGCTCAGAAAAAGGGTGAGGCTAGTAAGTTAGCCCCAAAGGCTGATAAACCAAAGAAGTGCAGGGGTAAGTGCATTGGCAAGAAAAATGCTTCCAAATCAAAATGCTTCAACTGTGGAGGATTGGGACACTTCGCTCGTGAATGCACTGAGCCGAAAAAGGTAACTTTCCTATCCAACTCTCTCTATGTTTTTGTGAGTTCTCATGTCCTAATCGCTTATTCGCTCGATGATTCGATTGCAGATACAGGAGCAACAAGGCATGTGACCAGAGATCGAGGGGGGTTCATAGATTATCATAAGATTCCAAGTAGCACTAGTAGGGTATACATGGGGAACGACACTTGTGAAGAAACAGCGGGAGTAGGTTCATACCAACTTCATTTGCGCACAGGGCACGCATTACTTCTTCATGATGTGCTCTACGTACCTAGAATCCAATATAATCTACTCTCGGTTTTAGCACTTCTTGATTTAGGTTTTGTTTTTCAGTTTGGACATGATAAGTTGGATATTGTTTTGGATGGTGTTACTTTTAGACAAGGTTTTTTTTTGGAATAATCTATTTAAAATTGATCTGTTTGATTCCATTTCCTCTACTTCCTTAGTTGCTGATTTAAATAGAAATATTGACTCTGTAACATGGCATGCTAGACTTGGACACATAGGACGTGACAGGATAACTAGATTAGCTCGAAAAGGCCTTCTAGGCCCACTCGCTAAGGTTAACCTACCTACGTGTGAATCTTGCCTAGCAGGTAAAGCATGCCGTAAGCCTTTTGGTAAGGCTAAAAGAGCTACCCATGCATTAGAACTAATACACTCAGACATATGTGGACCAATGAATATGAAGGCACGTCATGGCGCCTCTCATTTCCTTACTTTTATCGATGACTACACGCCATATGGATATGTCTATCTAATTTCTCACTGCTATGAAGCTCTAGATTGTTTCAAACACTTCGTAGCAGAGGTTGAGAATCAGCAAGAAATGTCCCATAAAGACTTTTTGAACAGACAGAGGACGCGAGTACTTATCTGATCAGTTCAAGGAACTATGTGAGGAAAAGGGGATACGCAGACAGCTTACTATTCCTGGAACTCCGCAACAAAATGGTGTTGCAGAAAGAAGGAATAGAACACTTCTAGATATGACTAGATCTATGATCGCATAACCTCCCAATATCATTCTGGGGGGATGCACTCTTAACTGCTGCTTACATACTTATTAGAGTGCCTTCACAGTCAGTTCCTTCCACCCCTATGAGCTATGGAAAGGTGAAAAGCCCAATTTGGAGCATTTGCACCCGTGGGGCTTATTAGGATATGTTCACAGTACTTCCCATAAGTATGGGAAACTAGGCCTGAGAGCTAGAAAACATATCTTCATAAGATATTCTGACAGCTCAAAAGTCTATGTTATGTATGGTGAACATCCGGATGGAGGAATGACAGAGATTGAGTCACGTGATGTTGATTTCATTGAGAATGACTTCCCCAATATCGGTGACGTTAAGAGAGATCTTGACCTCTATGAGAGGGAGGATGTTGAAGATGTCGTACCATCTTTAGGTGAGGGTGGGAAAATTGACATTCCACATTCAGTAATCACTGAAAAATGGTACTAGTCTTCAGCCGAGTGGAAGTACACCGCTAGACACTAGTGGGAATGTACCAGACAGTGGGAGTACACCACTGGACATCATTCAAGAATCTCAGGTAGCACACCGCAGAAGCAGACGATGAAAAGTTCCACGTCTGTATTTTGATATTGAGTAAGAAGCTCTCATGTGTACAATAGATGACGATGAGCTTGCTTCCTATAAGGAAGCGCTTTTTTCTGCTGCCAAATCTTAGTAATTGGTTGCTATGCAAGAAGAGATGAGCTCTATGGACAAGAATAAAGTCTGGGAGTTAGTTGATATTCAGCCTGGCCGTAAGACCATTGGAAATAAATGGGTTTTCAAAGTCAAGCATAAGGCAGATGGATCAATTGACAAGTATAAGGCGTACCTAGTGGCGAAAGATTATACCCAATGAGAGGGTATAGACCATGGAGACACGTTCTCCCCTGTTGTGAGATTTGCCTCCATACGCCTTATTCTGGCAATTGTCACACATTTAGACTTAGAACTCTTCCAGATGGATGTCAAAATTGCATTTCTCAATGCAGAACTAGACGAAGAGATTTATATGGATCAACCCATTGGTTTTATAATCAAAGGGAATGAGCGCAAAGTGTGCCGTCTCAAGCGATCTATTTATGGACTCAAGCAATCGTCGAGGCAGTGGTACTTGAGGTTCCATGATTCAATCACCTCCTTCGATTTTGAGATGATTGAGGAGGATCAGTGTGTGTACATCAGACAGTCCAAGAAGAGTATTCTGATTCTATCTTTGTATGTCGACAACATCCTTTTAGCTGGAAATGACACGAGTGCCATTGTCACCACTAAAGAGTGGCTGTCCTCTCAGTTTGAGATAAAGGACATGGGTGAGGCCAACTATGTATTGGGCGTTAAGATTGTGAGAGATCGGTCAAAGAAACTTTTGTGTTTGTCTCAAAAGACTTACGTAAAGAAGGGTCTTGAGCATTTTCACATGAATAACTCAAAACACATTGACACTCCAGTTGATAAGGCATTCCACTTGACTTTAGATCATTGTCCTAAGAATGAAGAGGAAAAGGAACAAATGTCCAACGTGCCATATGCATCTGCGATAGGGAGTCTGATATACGCTATACTGTGTACCTGTCTAGACATCTACTATGTGGTGGGTCTAGTTAGTCGTTACCAGAGTAACCCTGGTCCATATCATTAGAGAGCAGTGAAGCGGATCATGCAATACATTCGTAGGACTATGGATCTTGCCCTTTGTTATCATGGAGGAGACTTGAAGCTGAGAGGATATAGTGATGCTGATTGGGCTAGCGATAAAGATGAACGCAAGTCCACTTCTGGCTACGCATTCACACTTGGAGGTGGAGCAATCTCTTGGTGTAGCAAGAAGCAGTCATTCATTGCACTGTCCACGATAGAGGCAGAGTATGTGGCTTGTTCGGCAACTGTTCAGGAAGCTGTCAAGTTGAGGAGGTTTTTGCGACGCCTAGGCTCTTCGCTTCATGGGGATGAAGCAGTCTTCATTTACAGCGATAGCACATCTGCCTTGGCCTATGCAAAAGACCCCAAATACCATGGGAAGTCAAAGCACATAGATATCCTCCATCACTACATTCGAGATATGGTTGCGCAAGGGGAAGTCGTCTTGAGGCATATCTCCACAGGTAGCATGATGGCTGATCCATTGACTAAGCCCATTGCTAGAGATATTTTTCTGTCCCACATTAGTAGCATGGGACTTCGTAGGATTTGATATGCTTAGACACTTATATTGGATTTGACATTATTATTCTTATTATTATCCAGTTAATAATAAATTTATTGATTTCCATATATATAATTGTTGTATGAATGGAATGAATGCACATTTCTAATATGTCACCGGGCTTGAATCGACCTGCTCACACGGGTGATTCACCTTGGCGTCGAGATAGCGAACTAGGACATGCGTGTCCATGGCACTTAGATGGCGAGCAAGATGAGACATTTGTGTTCATGGCGCTTAGATAGCTAGCTAGGACATGCGTGTCCATAGCGCTTAGAAAGCGAGCTTGAACACTTATATCTACGCAGTGTAAGAACAACGAGCTAGATATAAACCCATATTATTTCTATATGTCGCCTTAGATGGATCTAAGATGAGACCTTTACATTTGGTCGAACATAGAGATATCCCACGCACGACTCTATGTAGCCTGTTTACAACTGAATGTGAATTTTTAAACGGGCACTAAGACGAGCAACTGTGTTGGAGACTCAGGTTAGACATTTTGTGTAACGTCTAGACTATGCTTCGTATATCGTTACTTGTTTTTCCAAACACAGAGTGACATGCCCATTTTTTTATGGAAGAACGCTATAGCATACATATCATACTGTATGTGCTTTTACGATCGACTGTGGAGCAGCGAATAGATTCATCTTCATTGCTGTGGGAGCCATGTAGCATATCCAAGACATTGGTTATCCTACAAACTGGTTGCCTTCACGACTTGAGACTATGTCATGAAGAGGACGCTTGATGACAGCTACTTTAGCATGCTATCCTAGGACGAAGAGTTAATTCCGTTCTATAGGGCGTGTTTGGGAAAGCGGTTAAGTTAGTCGGATTGACATGTGGGCTTAGGGAAGATTGTTCAATAACACACCATGTTTTGTGACTCATTAGCAGGCCTGCGACAATCGTATTTTGTTACTGATATGTCATGAGTACACTACATTGTAGGGTGCATCAATTCTTTTCATCGAGGGATTGAGAATGTTGTATCCTGTGTGGTTGAATCGTCTAAGGCATACACGAGAAGCTTTCGACTGATGTGTCTTGCTGGTTATGGTGATGATTTGGCATTACACTCATGTCGTTGTACTTTCTTTTCATAAGGTTGCACGTTCTATTTTCCTGTATGAAGAGTTGAGAAGTTCCGTTGTGTTGAGAGATTAGTTTTAGTTGTGGGTGAGTGGGAGATGTAGCAAATACTGTGGACGGGCCATACGGGCACCCACATATTAATTGGACTGGGTCCAAAAGAGGCTTGACTTGGACACCAAAGTAACGGGCTTTTGGAGCTCTAAGCCTATTAGGTTCTTGATATGCCTATATATAGTTATATACATTACACAAAAACCTACACAAGAGATACATATCTCACAACAGCCTCTCTCTCTCTCTCTCTCTCTCTCTCTCTCTCTCTCTCTCTCTCTCTCACCTCGCAGTTTCTCTCTCTAGGTAATCACCAAGGAGCTAGGGATCTAGAACGTGGTTTTATTGGAGAACACTCAAGAAGCATTCTCTGCGACAAATAGTGGGCTAGTAACAACTCCGTTTCGACGATCCAACGAGCTATTCCGCTAGGTAACGCACCTATACTCGTCTTATATGCATGTGTGTATGCATTTTATAGATTGAAGCCACCACAACCACAATCAGTCAACCACAACCCAAACCATCATTTATGAACACAACCCCCTCTTACATTAATCCCTATAAATATGATATTCTCTGCAATAAAAATCATGTAAACATTTCATACTTCAACTATAAGAAACCTACACACCATTCAACCCAGTTGTAAAGAGCTGCCAATTCATGGGTCCTCATTAAAAAAATAAGTTTCCATCTTTCTATCAAAACAAAGAAATTCTCAACCCAATTCAAGAAATATGTTTCCTTCAACGTCGCCTCTTTTGATTGAAGCCACCACAACCCAAACCATCATTTATGAACACAACCCCTCTTACATTAATCCCTATGAATCTAATATTCTTTGCAACAAAAACCATGTGAATATTTTATACTTCAGCTACAAGGAACCTATCTATAAATCAAGTAGTCTTTCAAGTTGAATCACACCACTCAACCCAGTTGCAAAGAGCCATCAATTCATTATTCATGGGTCATCATAAAAAAATAAAAAAATAATAAAAAGTTGCCATCTTTCTATTCAAAACAAAGAAAGTCTCAACCCAATTCAAGAAATATGTTTCCTTCAAAAGATTTAGACATAATCGTACACCTCGACACTAAAAGAAATCAAATAACAAAGACGCATACAAATAGTGTTGATTTGTGCTTGTTTTTTTGGAAGCAAAATGAGGAAGAGACAATAGCCTGAGAGAGAGAGAGATATTCATTCAGATCTATTGAAATCAAATTGGCCGGTTAGTTTGGGGTATTGGTATTAGCTCCATGGGTCTCGAGTATTCTCATCTTGAAATATCAATTCAAGACAATGGAGGGAGAGAGAATAATATGCCTGTTCTGGTTGACTTGCTGGAGAAGACGCCGATTTAGATAAAAGGATAGAAATGGTCGAGCTTTTTAAAAATTTCTGTTCAAGTTCGTGTTGGTGTCAGGCTATTTGTGGTGAAAAAGAGAAAGAAAAAATAGAGGAGGGAAATGGGGAAGATAGGGCCTGCGTTGGTGTTGAGCTATTGTGGCGATGGCAATGATAACAGATTGGGATGAAGGTAGCGTCAGTTTTTTCAGACTCAGAGCATAGTGATTATAGGGTAGAAGATAGCCATGTGATAAGTTTTGTTAGTATATTGGATGAAAGTTTAACAGAATGGATTGATGTGCGAATTTATACTATTTGAAGGGGTTGTTGATCCATCGGGTAAAATAGTTCAGGTTGGTGATTTAAAAATGGGTCATAATTGAAGGAGTGTTTTTGTACTTTATCCGCAAAATTATGATCTTTTTGCAAAATATGCTAATCATTTAAAAAGAGATAAAAACACTATTTAATTCCTATAGAATTTTGATGTTGAATTATCAAATGCCATACTCTTATTATACCTCCTATAAATCCATTTCAGTTGTAGCGAGGTGGTGTATTTTGTTATTTCTAATAAAAATGTAAAATCACAAACAACAACATCTAAAAACATTTTACTTCGATTTAAATTTTTTAATAGTTACTTTGCATTTTTTTAAAAACATTTCGACCAAATCTTATCATTTTAATCTATCAAATAATAGTTTTTCTTCATTTGTCACGCCTTCTTAAGAAATCAATGGATTGTTTCTTTGTTTGCTTCATAAATATGTCATTGTGTAAAGAGATAGATTATCGCACAAATGCAAGTAAAACCAGAAAACTAGGGCCAAGATTAGCAAATTCTATCTTTTATCGGGCTAATATTCTACAAATACCAGCCCTCATCATGCCACTTCCTATCCTTCCTCCTTTACCACCACTCACCAGTCCCTCTTCCTCCTCCTCTCTTCTTCCTCCTTCATCTCCCTCTCGATCGCAGCCACTGACCCACCAGATGGAGAGCCTCTTCTCTCCCTCCTTACCCCCTCCTCCTCTACGCCTCTACAGTCAAACTAACCCCTTTCTCCAGATCTATAGTTAGCGCCCGCCGATCAGATCCATAGCCTGCAGATCAGCTGCCACCATAGATCTCTTTTATCTGGGTCTCTCGAAAGTAAGTTGGTTTGATATGTCTCTATGATGTTGACATGTGTATGTGCAAAGATCCATAGAACAACATGTTAGCCCCAAGGGTTCTACCTTAAGTAATTTTGATGATTAACAATTTGTGAAGTTGAGTACTTATGATCTTGTTTAGTATGTTGTCCAAACAGAGCTAAATAATGATGATGGATATCCTATGGAAGCACTGTGGAAGACTATTTCTTTCTTGTATTGATCTTATAGGACTTTATGTAAAGTTGGTTAGATTGAATCTAAAAATCAAGGGCTTAAAATTGAACAAACCTTTCAAAACAGAAAAACTATTTTTCTATGAAGAACAGTTGACTGATCAATTCCATCAGTCGACTGGACACAAAAAAAGTCGACTGGACCCTGATTTTTGAAGCTAGTTTGTGCTTCAACTCTTCAGTCGACTGTGTCAAAGGCATAATTTCAATATTTCAAAAGGCAATCGACTAGATCATGAACCCAGTCGACCGGACCTCTGTGCAGAATAGTAACGACTCTTTTTCCTCTGTTTTTTGCTTTAGCATTTAATGCTCCTACCTACCTTAAACGTTCAGATTTCCTTGATCATTGAGAGAGTATATATACTCAGTTCAAATTTGGTTGTTGACACACCAATTACTCTCATTCAATACTCACTTATTGCAATCAAAGATTCAAGCCCTAATTATTTGAGATTCAAGCTATTAGCTCTAGATTTGATTTTGTAATCCCTTGAGAGCTATTATTGTGAGCTTTTATTATTTCTATCTACTCTACAAAGAGAGTGTTATTCAGTTGTAATCCAACATTCATTAAATCCTTGAAGTTGTAAGAGGGTTGGTGTAACCCTTGCTCCAAGTGAAGGGGTTTCTTCATTGGAGTTGTAACAAGGAGTTCAAGAGGAACTTGTAAGGAGTGGTTTAATCTTTACCCTAAGAAGATTGGTTAGTGGAATCCTCAAGATTGAGGGATGGACGTAGGCCGCGGATTGCGGATTGCCGAACCATTTGAAAAACTTGGTTTGTAAGTGTTCTTCTCCTTATCTCTTTAATTATTGTTATAATTATTGTTGCATTTGCTTTAGTTTTTAATTTGCCATTAATTGCTAGTAATCCTATTCACCCCCTCCCCCCTCTAAGGATTACTTTTGGGCCAACAATTGGTATCAGAACAAGGGCTCTTGTATTGATTTCATATATCTTAGAGTTAAGATCTTATGGCAAGTACTAGTACCAATATCACTTATAGTGAGGGACAATCATCCCAAAGACCTCCATGCTTTAATGGAACAAACTATGCTTATTGGAAAAATAGGATGAGAATTTACATTATTGCTTAAGACTTTGATTTATGGCAAATCATAGTCATATGACCTCATGTTCCCACTAAGACCATAGGCACCGAAATCGTAGCTAAAATGGAAGATTAATATAATGATAGTGACAAGAAACTTATTAAAATGAATGCTATGTCTATGAATCTCTTATATTGTGGCTTAGATCCAAATGAGTACAATATGATCTCTTCTTGTGAATCGGCTAAAGAAATTTGGGATAAACTAGAGGTCACTCATGAAGGAACTAATCAAGTTAAGAAGTTTAAGATTAGCTTGCTTGTTCAATCATATGAAATGTTCAAAATGCTTCCAAACGAAACTATTAGTGAAATGTCTACTTACTTTACTACCATTACTAATAGTTTGAAAATCTTGGTAGAGTATATCCTAATGAAGAGATGATTGAGAAAGTGCTTAGGTCCCTACCAAACATTGGCAACCAAAGGTCACGGCGGTACGAGAAGCAAAAGAACTTTCAAAGCTCTCTATTGAACAACCCATGGGATCTCTCATCACCCATGAAATAGAATTGGTCGTCTTCGAAAATGAAGATAAAAAGAATAACTTGGGTCTAAAAGCTTCAAATGAACAAGATGATGATAGTGATGAAGATGATGAAATGGCTATGATCACTCGCAAGTTCAAAAGATTCTTAAGGAGAGACAAATCCTTTGCAAGAAAAGTTTGAAAGAAAAGTGAAGCCAAGAAAGATCCAATCATTTGCTTCAAGTGCAAAAATCCTAGACACATCAAAGTCGATTGCCCATAATTGAAGAAAAACTTCAAGCAAAAGGCGAAAAAGGCAATGAAGGCAACAACTTGGGATGACTCAAAAAATAAGACATCTGAAGATGAATCAAGTGATGATGAAGTTGCAAACATTTGTCTCATGGCACATGAAAGTGATGAGGTAGACTCTAACTATGACTCTTGTAATGAATCTCATAATTATGATGAGCTACAAAATGCATTTGATGAATTACATGAGGAATTAGAAAGTTTGGGAACTAAATATCTTGCTCTCAAAAAGAACTTTTCTCAACTTTCAAATGAACTAAGTGAATTAAAATCACAAAATGAATCTTTGAGAAAAAAAAAAGAAATGCTTGCTTCATGAAGCATTCCTTCAAATGATTTTGAAAAAGAAAACATTGAGTTGAAGAAACAAGATGAAGATTTGACAAAAACTTTAGCAAAATTCACTCATGGAGAACAAAATCTAAATATGCTTTTAGGAAAACAAAGATGTATTTTTGATAAAGCTGGATTGGGTTTCAATCCCACCTATAAAGAAAAGAAGTACAACAATTTCTTTTCAAGTGATGCTTCTACTAGCTCAATTTCTTCAAACAAATCTCATCAAAGCATTTTTACAAAAGGATCCCCTTCAAGCAATTTCAATCCTCATGTAACATGCCATTATTGCATGAGAAAGGGGCATGTAAACTACAAATGCCCAAATAGGAGAAACATCACTATGGTTTGGATTGAAAAAGGAACCACACTTCCCTTTGCTAACAAAAGTGGACCCAACAAATATTGGGTACCAAAGAGGGTTATTTAAGCTTGTTTTATAGGTATGCTTAAAATCCTCAAACACGGATATATGGTTTTTGGATAGTGGATGCTCTACACACATGACCGAAGACAAATCAAAGTTTTCCTCTCTCTCTCCCAAGGATGGTGGAAACGTCACCTTCGGAGACAACTCCAAAGGAAAAATCATCGGCATAGGTAAAATTGGTAAGAACTCCTCTTTATCTATTGAGAATGTGTTACTAGTTGATGGCCTTAAACATAACTTGTTGAGCATTAGTCAATTATGTGATAAAGGTTTTAAAGTCGTATTTGAATCAAACTATTGCATGATTATGAATGCTAAAGATGATAAAGTGCTTTTTATAGCATATCGAGATGAAAATGTTTATACTATTGATTTTGATGATCTCTCTTTTCAAGATATTGAATGCTTTGCTATGTTGAGTGAAACTAGTTGGTTTTGGCATAGACGATTGGGTCATGCTAGTATGGATCTTATTTCTAATTTATCAAAGAATGATTTAGTCAAAGGTCTACCAAAAACAAAATTTATTAAGGACAAGATTTGTGATGCTTGTCAACTTGGAAAACAAACAAAAACTTCTTTCAAAAAGAAAAAAGGAGATCTCTGCTAGTAGACCCCTTGAATTGTTTCATATGGATTTATTTGGTCCCAATCGTGTAGCAAGTATGAGTGGTAAAGTGTACGCATTCGTAATTGTTGATGATTACTCAAGATTTACATGGGTTATTTTTCTTACTCATAAAGATGAGGCTTACTCAAATTTTGTAAAATTTTGTAAAAGAGTTCAAAATGAAAAAGGGTATGCCATCAATAATTTTAGAAGTGATAGAGGAAGAGAATTTGATAATAAAGATATCTCAAATTTTTGTGATGAAAATGGTTTTGGACATAATTTTTTGGCACCAAGAACTCCTCAACAAAATGGTGTTGTTGGAAGGAAAAATAGATCTTCAAGAGATGGCAAGAACTTTATTGAATGAACACTCTTTGCCTCAATACTTTTGGGCCGAAGCAACTAGCACTTCTTGTTATGTTATTAATCGTGTTGTTATTAGAAATAATCTTGGTAAGACTCCCTATGAACTTTGGAAGGGTAGAAAACCTAACATTTGATACTTTAGAGTTTTCGGGTGTAAGTGTTTCATCTTGAACAATAAGGATAACTTAGGTAAGTTTAACGCTAAGTCAGATGAGGGTATCTTCTTAGGTTATTCACAAATAAGCAAGGCATATAGATTCTTTAATAAGAATACCTTAGTTGTAGAAGAGTCCATGCATATAGGTTTTGATGAGGTAAATCCCTTTAGAAGAAAGGATGATGATGATGATGTTGAAGAAAATATTGGTGGAGCTAGTACCTCAAATTATTTACCTTTAGAAAAGCCTAAAGAAGGTTCCCCTATCTCTCTTGAACATCCTAGGGATAACGTTAGAAATGACCTCCCTAGAGATTTGAAGACCGTTCCTAGTCATCCCATAGATCAAATCATAGGTGACCCCGGTCAAGAAATAGCTACTAGATCTTCTCTTAAAAACATTGCAACAACCTAGCATTCCTATCTTAAATAGAACCTAAAAATATAGAGGAAGCCGAACGAGACGATAGTTGGATTATAGCTATGCAAGAAGAGTTGAACCAATTTGAAAGAATCCAAGTTTGGACTTTAGTACCTAGACCCAATGATCATTCAATCATAGGAATCAAATGGGTGTTTAGGAATAAGAAGGATGAATATGGAGTTGTGTTTAGAAATAAGGCTAGATTGGTAGCCCAAGGGTATAACCAAGAAGAAGGAATAGACTATGAGAAAACCTATGCTCCCGTAGCAAGGTTAGAAGCCATTAGAATGTTACTTACGTTTGCTTACCACAAAAACTTCAAACTTTTTCAAATGGATGTAAAAAGAGCCTTTTTAAATGGTTTTATAGCGGAAGAAGTTTATGTCAAGCAACCTTCCGGATTTGAAAGTTCAAAATTTTCCAATCATGTTTTTAAACTTTCAAAGGCTCTATATGGGTTAAAACAAGCTCCTCATGCTTAGTTTGATCGTCTTAGCAAATATTTTTTTGATCTTGAATTTACTCGAGGAAAAATTGAAACCACATTTTTTATTAAACATTCACACAACGATATACTACTTGTTCAAATCTATGTGGATGATATCATCTTTGGTGCTACAAATGAGAAAATATGTGAGGAATTCGCAAAATGCATGCAAGATGAATTTGAAATGAGTATGATGGGAGAACTAAATTTCTTTCTTGGTTTACAAATCAAATAACACAAAGATGGTATTTTCATAAACCAATCCATGTACATTAAAGATATATTGAAAATAATTGGTTTTGAAAATTGCAAACCAATTGCAACTCCCATAAGTTCTTCTCTCAAGCTTGACAAAGATGAATCCGGAAAACTTGTTGATACTAAAAATTTCCATGGCATGATAGGTAGTTTGTTGTATCTTACCGCTAGTAGACTGGACATTATGTTTAGTGTGTGTCATTGTGCTAGATTTCAATCTTCACCTAGAGAGTTGCATGTTGTGGCCGTTAAGCGCATTTTTAGATACTTATTAGGCACCATTGACTTAGGTTTATGGTATCCTAAGAGCACTCCCTTTGACTTAGTTAGTTATTCGGATGCGAACTTTGCCGGTTGCAAAGTGGATCGCAATAGCACAAGTGGCACGTGTCACTTTTTAGGACACTCCCTAGTCTTTTGGTTTAGTAAGAAACAAAATTCCGTAGCTTTGTCCATGGCGGAAGCCGAATATATAGCCGCCGGTAGTTGTTGTGCACAAGTTCTCTATATGAAACAATAATTAGAGGACTTTGGACTTCATGTTGATCACATCCCACTTAGATGTGACAACACTAGTGTAATTAGTCTCTCTAAAAATCCCATTCAACATTCTAGAACTAAGCACATTGAGATTAAACACCATTTCATTAGAGATCATGTTCAAAAGGGTGATGTCGAACTCGTTTTCATCGATACAAATCATCAATGGACGAATATTTTCACTAAACCTTTTCAGGAAGATCATTTTTGTATCATTCATCGTGAATTAGGGATGGCTAGTCAAGCCAATGTTGTGTAATTTCGAAGCTCAAACCCTCATTCCCTTCATTTTTTGCAAAACTGCTTTCTGACTGAAATTAGTCGACTGATCATTCCATCAGTCAAATGGATTCTTGTTCTCTCTAAAATCTTTTTGAAAACTTCTCGATCAGTCGACTGACTATTTTAACCCAATCGACCGGACCTAAAATTTTTCAGTCGACTGGACATTATTTTCTAAATTTTTAAGCAAACTCTATTTCATCTTCAGTCGACTGACTAGATTCCCAGTCGACCGCTTGTGCCCTAATTTCTAGTCCAGTTGACTGCCTTATCTCTCAGTCGACTGTACTCACAGTATTATATATATATCTCTATGCGTATTTTCTTTTAAACCTAAACCCTAACTTCCCTAACTTCTGTCTAGGCGACTGCGGCCCTGCCTCTCTCTTTCTCACTCTGATCTTTCTCCTTCACCTCCTCCACCATTTTCGTTCATATCCATAACCAGTTAAGCCCCAATTATATCTTCCTCTATCTCTCTCCTTCTCGTCCCCTCTTTGCGGCCATGGCTCCCAAAAAGCACAAAGAAGCCGAGGACTCATCATCTCAGCCCCCACCTCCTCAACTTCATTGTCCCATTCCTTATTTCATTGACGAGGGTCGCAAGCAAGACTACTTGAACAACTTCTTCTATCGCAAAATCGTGTTTGGTAAAACTCTTCCCTTAACTTTTTCAAATTCAAAATGGTTTGCGTCTTGGTACACTATTTAATGCCTTGGGCTGGTCCTTTTTTTCTTGAACTTAATCAACCTATGTACCCTAGTCTTGTGCGTGAATTCTACAGCAATCTTACTTCTTCTCCCACTCATATATCTTTCTCTTTTTATGTACGTGGAGTAAAATTCATAGTTACCCCAGATGTTTTTGTTCAGATTTTTGGCATTCCCATGGGTACCATTCGTGCCTATGATGAAAATAAATGGAATGTTGGTCATGGGTACTCTTCTTGCGTGTAGACTCGTCTGTGGAAACCCGAACTTAGCCCAAGCCTCAAAACCATCTGCCTCATAAATCACTTTTGAAGCCCGTCTCCTACACCATAGTCTCACCTACTATCTCTTTCCCTATGCCAGTGGCAGGGATTATGTCTCATATTTTGACATCTTTCTATTATGGTTTATTCTCGAAGGCAAACGTTTTGACTTTTTGACTCTTTTCTGCAAACATATCTCTGAATCACAACAAAAGTCGAAATCCAGCTCTCTCCCCTATGGTATGGCTTTCACCACTATTTTTTGACACTTCAAGGTTCCTCTCGAAGATCGTGACCGTCATGATCCTTCTCCTCATGATCTCTATTCCTCCACTACTTTATCTCTAGCGGGATACAAGCTCGAGGCCGGTGTTTATGTTCCTAAAGCCCCCCGTCCTCCAATTGCCCCTCCTATTCCCACCACCACCACTCCCACTACCACCACCTTTACCTCCACCACTGATCCTATCACCCCTACTGTTCCATGTTCCCTCTTCTTCTACTCCTATAGCTCTTCCTCCTGTTGCTGATCTCTTAGAGCAGTTTGCTATCATCAAAACCTCTATTGACTATCTTTCCACCACCGTCTCTTCCTTACAGTCCACTCTCTCTTCTTGTGTCTCTATACTCTCCTTTATTGTTACTTCTCAGTTTAACACACTCCGCTCCGATATTTTAGAGCTTGGCACTGCTGTGGACGTTCTTTGTACTACCTCTACTGCCACTCAGGAGCTAGTGGATCGTCTTTTATCCAAGATGTAGTCCACTCTTGACGATACTCGTGATGCCATTCGGGTGATTCAGAGTCGTGTTGGTCTATGACAGCTTTCTTGATCTCTTTTGACTATAGGTTAAGATATTTTAGTGTTATCTAGATGGATAGTTTCTGGGTTTTTGGGATTAGTACAAGCTCACAATTCTTTTTGCATCTTTATAATCCTTTTGTACTTACATACTTCAACGAATATTATAAGAATTTTTTTTTGCATGACCATTTGCCTCTTATACTTCTCTGTGCACTCCTTATTGTTGGTTGATTGTATCTCTTATTACTTCTCATAATTTAGTATGCCTGTTTTTGAACTAACCGTGGAAAGATGATGACACTTTTTATTAAGTGATTTCCACAACTTCTCCCCCATCCTATTCATCAATTCATTCAAAGAGGGGGAGATTCTCTCCGCTCTAACTGGTTTTTATTGATGACAAAAGGGGGAGAATATCCTGTTGTTGCTTTGTTGCCTATTGCTTATTATCTATCTTGAATTGTTTGTTATTTCTTAAATTTTTTTTAATTCATCTACTCACATGCTCTTCATTGTGTTATCTCTCTTGAATGGTCAATTACTTAGTATTATTAGTTATCTCTGGCAACTAGTAGTTTGTCATCATAAAAAAGGGGGAGACTATTAGCCCCAAGGGTTCTACCTTAAGTAATTTTGATGATTAACAATCTATTAAGTTGAGTACTTATGATCTCGTTCAGTATGTTGTCCAAACAGAGCTAAATAATGATGATGGATATCCTATGGAAGCACTGTGGAAGACAATTTCTTTCTTGTATTGATCTTGTAGGACTTTATGTAAAGTTGGTTAGATTGAATCTAAAAAATAAGGGCTTAAAATTGAACAAACCTATCAAAATAGAAAAATTATTTTTCAATGAAGAATAGTCGACTGATCAATTCCATCCGTCGACTGGATGCAAAATTCTTCAGTCAACTAGTCCCTGGTTTTTGAAGCTAGTTTCTGCTTCAACTCTTCAGTCGACTGGACCCAGTAATACAGTTAACTGTGTCAAAGGTGCAATTTCAATATTTCAAAAGGCAGTCGACTGGATCTTGAACCCAGTCGACTGGACCTCTACGCAGAACAATAACGGCTCTTTTTCCTCTGGTTTTGCTTTAGCATTTAATGCTCCTACCTACCTTAAACGTTCAGATTTCCTTGAGAGAGTATATATACTCAGTTCAAATTGGTTGTTGACACATCAATTACTCTAATTCAATACTAACTTGTTGCAATCAAAGATTCAAGCCCTAATTATTTGAGATTCAAGCTACTAGCTCTAGATTTGATTTTGTAATCCCTTGAGAGCTATTATTGTGAGCTTTTATTATTTCTATCTACTCTACAAAGAGAGTGTTATTCAGTTGTAATCCAACATTCATTAAATCGTCAAAGTTGTAAGAGAGTTGGTGTAACCCATGCTCC
Organism: Hydrangea macrophylla; assembly: GCA_033977485.1. NCBI lineage: Eukaryota > Viridiplantae > Streptophyta > Magnoliopsida > Cornales > Hydrangeaceae > Hydrangea > Hydrangea macrophylla. Next base: position 136,471,320 of record CM066991.1, read on the forward strand.
AAGTGAAGGGGTTTCTTCATTGGAGGTATAACAAGGAGTTCAAGAAGAACTTGTAAGGAGTGGTTTAATTTTCACCCAAAGAAGATTGGTTAGTGGAATCCTCAAGAGGTGTTCTTGAGGGGTGGACATAGGCCACAGATTGCGGATTGTCGAATCACTTGAAAAACTTGGTTTGCAAGTGTTCTTCTCCTTATCTCTTTAATTGTTGTTATAATTATTGTTGCATTTGCTTTAGTTTTTAATTTTCCATTAATTGCTAGTAATCCTATTCACCCCCCCTCTAAGGATTACTTTTGGGCCAACACAACACCATCTTCATATTTCAGTGATGGTGTTGTGCAAATCTGTAAATTCTTTCTATTACTAGATCTGGTTTGGTTTGTTGTTTCTTCGGTAATTGTAGAAATTGAAGATGGTGCATCAGATGCACGTGTTGTGTGCAAGTGTGGGTTCCAACTGTGATTGTTGGTTCCAGCTTGCACAGAGGCATGTTTGGCTATTGGCACTTGATTCTAAACATTCTTATTTTTAAATGCGCCCATTTGACCTTGTTCCTTGATGTTGCTGAATGCTAATCACGTGATGGGGTTGGGCAATGGTGTTTTGGAATCCTCTATTTGTGGATGTGTCATGATGGGCTCTCTCTCTCTTGAATTCTTGATCAAACTTTATTTTATTCTTTGATGTTTTGTTGGGACTAAAGTTAGTGTGTTGATTTTCGGTTGGATATTGGGATTGATCTCTTGGATATTGTAAATTAAGTGGCCCAAAATAGTTTGGAGAATTTGGTGCATAAAGTCCAAAATTAGAGGCGTAAAATAGTTTGGAAAATATTTAAAAACAGTCCAATTAAAGCCCAATTAAGCCCAAACCAATGGTCCACACCAGTGGCTCATCAAAGCAGCCCACCCCGAACCACCTGGATCAAACCAAGTGAAATCGATAAAACCAAAATCGAGTAAACCGACCGACCGCCGGTCAGTTTTGGTGCACTTTACCTTTACCTCGACCACTTTGGTTCAATACTACATTTTCCAAAAACCCCGACCGAACCAACTGATGAACACCCTACTTATGTGGATCAAAGGGAAGTCAAGTAGTGTCTACCATTTATAGGTCCTATATGTAAATGATAGAAAGTCCTCAAAGTGACGATCACAATGAAATGACGGAGATGCCTTAGGGGTCACCAGAGTGTGTGATATGCTATATGCATCCAAAAGTGAGTAAGATTCGGGGTAAAAAGGACCTGGGGGTGGTGATTGGAGATGCTTGACTTTCTAGAGTTCAATTTGTTGATGTTTATGATAATTGTTGCATTTACATGTTAAGCATTCCAATAGCATGAATAATTCTCTCACTAAGTGAAACCTTAATGCTGTGTTTGGTAGGAAGGATGGAAAAGCAGGTGGAAGGGAAGAGGGGAGGGAAGGGAGAGGTCTCCCTAAAGAAAGGAAGGAGGCCTTCCCTCCTTGTGTTTGGTGAACAAAGAGGGAACGGAAATGAATAGTCCCCTCCTTTGTTTGGTATTAATTCAGGAAGGGAAGGGAGCCAAATATACTAACCAACTTTTTACTATTATACCCTTCTTACAAGATGCAATGTCTTAGTAGTGATAAAGGCATTTTGTTGCAATTAGAATGAACTAAAATTCTGTAAATTAAATAATTAATAATTGGTAATGGTTTTTTTTTAAATTGGCAATTATACAAATATAGTAACTAAAGTGACATATAAGCAATGTGAAAACAAAAAAACAAACAAGAAACATAAATGAAATGTTTACTTTATTACTAACCAAAAATCATTTCTCCTAGATTTACCTTAAAAAAAAAACAACAGTCAAACTAGACAAGTAACATAATGAAAACCCATCCAAAAACCACTTTTCCTAGATTACCTTAGGGGGGGAAAAAGAATAGAAAAAAAGAACCATCATAGTCCAACCACATGATAAAAATGTAGCAGAAGCAAGACTCTTCAAGAGTCGTTCTGTCCATACATAAGCTTATATATCAGTTCTAAACAGCGCTCAGATGGCACACCAAAGAATGCCCTTTTGTGAGTTGGATGCTTTAAAAGGAATAGAAAAGTCTCCAATTGCAGCTGTTCCGGAACTCCAATTTTCATCAGCTCATCATAAATTTCATCGTCAGAATAAACGCGTGATCGTGCTCTTTCAGCAGTAGCAATTTGTTTCTCTGCAATAACAAGTCCTTTTTCAGCAATCCTATTTCCCTCTTTAATTGCCTCTGCTACACCGTTAATCCCAAGATTTATCACTTCGACCTGTCTTTCAAATACATCAACCATTGGAGTCTTTCTCTTGGACCCCTTGGATGAAGTTCCACTTTGTGAAGGTGCATTCATAGGAGAAGTCGGCTCAAAGTTTTCAAAATTAACTTCGTCACCTCGATTACAACTATCAAATGGATTAAAACTCTCTTCTCTTTCCCATTGACGAACTTTCTCCTTTGCACTTACAGCTCCTTCACCTGTAGCTCTATCTTTTGCAAAAAGATCAAACAACTTATCATAATTGGCAATTTTAGTATACCTCCATTTTGATGCTGCTGGTTTTGCCTAATATAATATAGAAATATATATCAACTATTAATCACAACATACAAAAAAAAAAGTGTGATGAGTATGAACAAAAAAATAATTAATTATGGATATATATACCTGTATCAGGGTATCCCAAACTATACAGGGTATCCCAAACTTCCTGAACTGCTTCAAATAACTTTGTCTCTGGACTCCATGCAAAACCACTTGTATTTTTGAAAAGATCAAAACATATATTAAAATTAGCCTTCAGAGTTTTCATTCGATTTTTCACATGGTCTTTATCAAAAGGGTAGCCAATTTTTTCAGTGCATATTTGCACAACGTTTACATAAGCTGTAGATGTGAATGTCCCGTCAGGTCTATTTCCGTTAACCTGCTGCTCCAACAATGCATCAATTAATACATCATCCATTTCTTGCGTCCATTTCACAGTATCTTTTTTAGGTTCATTACAATTCACATCCTTTTTTGATTTCTTTGCCATTTTCACAAGCTGCATGACAAAAAATAAACTTTCTTAAAGAAAATTAAGTGCTCAAGTATCATGTCATCAGTTGTCAACTAAAATGAAAAATTGCTATTATCAAGTAAATTAATGAAATACTACATTACGAAACATATCATTCATAAATAAAGATAATAATCTTATGAACAATCCAACAATGAAACAGAATGGAACCAAAAACTAAAAAACAATAAAGGAAGTTCTAATATAATATCATATAAAGAGCACATTATGTTCCAAGATTTATGTAGTCCTCCCACATGCTGGTTGCAAAACCATTTCTAGTGATTGCCCCTTGATTACAATCGTCGTCATTATTGTTTGAACTAGAGACCTCTTCATTATGAATGTCACCATTCATGATTTCTTGGTCAACTTTAGCAATTAGTCTTTCATCAGGATCTGTGCTCATCAGATAATTGTGTAAGATACAACATGCCAGCACAATCTCTGTAACAGTTTTAACTGAGTAACGGGCCTCTGTTCCCCCTCCAATAATTGGAAATCTTTTTTTAAGGACTCCAAATGCTCTTTCGATCACATTGCGCAATGAAGAGTGTCGTAGGTTAAATAATTCCTCAGCATTTTCTGGTGCACGTGTAGAATACTCTTTTAAATGATAGCGCACACCCCTATATGGTGCAATTAGTCCACTTCTTAGCATAAATCCCGCATCCACGAGATAATATTTTCCTATAAGTAAAAAAAAAAATAGCTTAAGTATGATTGTCTTATATAAACAATCTAATTCGTAACAATGAAATCAAGTTACCTCTTGGAATTTTAAGGTTATCTTTTCTAGTTAAAGCATTTTTAATTATCCTTGAATCATATGATGTCCCTTCCCATCCAGGCAACACGTATGTAAATCTCATGTCAAACCTGCATGCAGCTAAGACATTTTGCATTGGATAGTCCTTCCTCTCTCGGTATCTGGGTGCATCTACCTTAGATACCCTCACACGAATATGAGTTCCATCGATTGCACCAACGCAATTCTAAAATTGAGTAAGTTTATAAACAATTCGATATTAAAGATAAATCTTTTATAACGAAGTTTCCTATGTACATTTACCTGAAAATATGGGTAGAATCTAGTGCTATTTAGTATTTGTGAAGGGACCTCCGAGCCAGTTGGTTGCTTTAAGAATTGATCTTCCAAACTAATGTTTGCTTTCAAAACATCATGGAAATGGAGACTTACAGTCTCACCAGACCGGCGGAAGAAAAAATTTATGGCGCGGTTCTTCACATTATGTGATAACAAGTAAAGAAACTTAGCAACTTGCTCCTCAACTAAAGAAAATTTATTGTCTTGGACACGACCAGTACTTCGAAGTATACTGCACAATTTAGCAAATGGATATGGTCCCATGCGTATTATATGACGGGAATTTTCATTACCAGTAATTTGTTTCATAAGTTCTTGCCACACGTTCTCTCTTTTTCCAACATTTTCTGTAATTACCCTATCGAGTGAGAGTGATTGGTATGTCACTCCCATCAAATAAATTGCATGGACGACATAACAAATAAGTTGCACCCCTGCCATACGTCGCATATTTTCCCAACCATTCAAAAATTGTAGAACATTTTCACATTGATTCTCTTTCCAACCTTCTTCCAAGTTATCTTCTTGATTTCCTTCACAACTTCCTCCATCCTTTTCCCAACTATTTTCCTTATCCATGTAGGAACTATATTTAAAAGGTAATATTAGGTACCTCCAAAAAAAAAATATTACTATTATAATCATACCATTTTCCATTATTTTACTATAGTTCTCAAAACAAAATAACATATACAATAATAGCCAACACAAATACATCACAAATGCAAATAGAATAATGCTATACTTCCCACATTGGAGCATTTTTGAATTGTTCCCAGTACCTATCTAATGTAAATTTGGTAAGTACCATGATAGCTCATGAAAACAATAACAATTTGCAGAATTATTAAAAAAATGCAACAAGTTCATATTTTTATATAAACTAGAATGTTATAAATTTATATATATATTATGTATGTTCTTATATCCATGTATTGTAGAGACAAATAGATACCAAAAAATAGATCCACAACTAAAGTCTGATAAGGGTTAAAAAAACCTAAACCGCCCAACCTGAAACCGCAGCAAAAAGTTGCAAAAAAATCCAAAGAAACACTATTGTAGCAGTTAGACCCAACAAACAAGCCACCCAACACATGGATTGAACAACTAAGAACCAATTTTGTTCATTCCTTGCTGAACAAAAACAATGAAGACGGATGAAGAAAAAAATAAAAATTGGGTTCCCAAAGACAATAGACACATACAACGATTCAACGAATTAAACAATTGATGTTCATTATGTGGTGTTCATCACTGATTCAAATAATGGCAATTGATCGAGCATGTAATTCGTACCTCCAATTGAGCCGTTCCGAGAGCAACACCGTTTGCGTATAGGGTTTTGCTTGGAAGAGTTTCAGATGTGAGGCAGTGTATAAGTGAGATCTTAGAAAGAAAAGAAAAAAATAAAAGGGTATAATGGTAAGTGGCCAATATTGTAGAGAGCCCTTCACACTTTCCTTCCCTCAATCCGTCCATTTTTGGATGGATTGAATATTGTGGGCCCGGATGGAAATGGTATCCATCATTCTTTCCATTCCGTTCTCTCTTCCATCCTACCAAACAAAGAATTTATTTTCCATCCCTCCCCTCTTCCCTCCACCCCTTTCTTTCCTTCCCTTCTTCCATCAAAACAAACACAGCATAAACGAATATTATTTTCTGTGTGGTTATTGAATAACCACTGTAGGTACGGAACGGGAAGATGAGAGGAAATGATTGGTATAAATGGTTGGGAATGGGAGATGTGGATATGTAGTTATGTCCATGTGCTAGGTGCTAGGTGATTTATTTTAATTTATGTCAAGTTGGATTTTGATGTTTGTAGACACTCAAATTTTGACCGAGCTATTAAACTTAGGGGGATTTACCTCTAGAGATAAATGATGAATATGTCTCGTCGGAATCAAGACTGTTATAAGCAATCTGATTCTCTTCTGAGAAGAATCTCGGTTCAAAATTGCCCTTTTCAGCTTAAAAGACCAAAATTTCCACCTACCTGTCACTTTGTAGACCATGAGTTCTGAACAGGTATAGAAACATGGCATTATTCTCGGAGCATCTTAAAACCATTTTCAAAAGGAGAGAAATTCAGTATGAACCCCAAAAAAGTCAACAGTTGACCTAGTAAAAAGTCAAAAAGGGGTCAATCATAAAAGTTTTGAATTTCAAGATGAAAAGTCCTGGTACTTGTTCATTGGGTCTCTCTTATGCTAAAAATTATTTTTTTAAGGATTTTTAAATGAAAGAAATTATGGTAAAATCGAAAGGCTATTAAGAAGAATTGTGCAGAAAATCGATATTTTGCCTTCGGAGGGAGAATTGACCTTTTTTCTTAAGGATTTTAATTTTTTAGATATTTTTATTGAATCCAAATGGGGGTATTTCCTTAATTGCATTTCATGTCTTAAGTAAATACATAAATTAAAATAACATTTACGTAAATGACATGAAATGAATTAAATAAATATATAAATTAAACGATATTTACTTAAATGGCATGGAATGAAATTAAGGTGTTGAATAGTGCTGAATTGCTGTGCAGCGGTAGTCGGAGTGCACGAACAGTCCGTGAATGCCGGTGCGGCACTCACTGAGTACCGTCGTCCTAAAAAGTTCGTTGAATGCCACATCTCATCTTCATTGACGGCTGCCCTGGGGTGAATTTGCATTTTTAAGCCAAAATTCCTTTTCAATCTTTGATCAAATAAATGCATCAAATGATGCCGTTTTTTGTGTACGTATTTACTACTCTTTGGTCATGTAAACCATGCTCCAACCGTTCCTAATTTACCTATCTGCCCTTATCTTAGCCCCTAAGAAAATGAAAGTCTATAAAAAAAAACCCATTTTCTCTTATTTATTGAGGTTGGAGACTTGAATCTTGAGGATGGTACTTGACTCTTAGAGAGAGAGGCTGAATTTTGAGATTGAGTTTATTCTTAGAGAAATATATAGAGAGAGAAACTCGAAAACCCCAAAAGAAACCTTACCCAATTGACCTAATTCTTCAAATCACCATTGAAGGACCTTGAACCTTCAAGGAAGAAGAAGAAGAAGAAGAAGAAGAAGAAGAAGAAGAAGAAGAAGAAGTGGAGGACTTGTAAGGGTTGAATCTCCCCAAATCAATTAAATTATGAGAAGATCTAGCGGTTAAATCCTTATTCCTATACTTATTATACACATTTCAATCACAAATCATAAATTGAACTAGGATTTTTACACATTTTCAAAAAGTCTCGTCTAACCTCATTTCATCATACACCACTTGAATTGTGATTGAATTCCTTCTTGTGTTTGTTGATTTAGAACTAAATAGCTTTGGGTTTAAAATAAAATAAGTTTTTTTCAAAGTAGAATTCAATTTGGATCATTAATTGGGTTTTAATTTCATCTCTTTTGTTCATGCTTTTGTCTTGGCATTTCATGGAATCTTCAATATTCCATTTGAATTAATTGAGTTAGATCCTTTAATTTTCTGTAAATTCATATTTACATGAGGATTAGAGTTGATCTATGTTGCATTAATTTGGATCTAATGAATAATTAAAGGATCTATGAATAATTGATGGATCTAAGCCCATATTCATGGCTTTAGTTCATTAATTTGGAACTTATGAAACTCTTCAAGTTTCATTAAGTTATTTGGAATTTGGGTTCTTAATCCTCAAGGATCATGCATTTGGGAGAGGAATTAGATGTAAATCTAGTGGATTTTATGATTTGATTATTAGATTCAAGTGAGTTAAAGTGTTTTAGGTTCATTCATGAGATTGAGCAATACCTTAGAACCCATTTCTAGATTTTCTCATGAGATTTATAATGGGGTTCCTTCAAGGCTAAATCCATGAATCTCTATAATAAGTGAGTATTATTTTGTTAATTACAATCATACTTGATCTATATTCTCCATAGAATTATAGATCAGTTTGGTTTGATTTATGGATACTAATTCATCGATGGTGTAGTGAATTCATTGACAAGCTGTGATCAAAGATTTTTTTATTAAATCATGATCCGTTGGATTTGAATGTGACCAATTGGAATGTGTTCATAACATCTAGTATTAGCACTGTAATTTTTGTTTTGGTCAAATTACATAATAAACATGGTTTGGTCATGGTTTTTCAAATCTTATCACTCTTTGTCCATAATTCCAGAATAGTAAGTCAGTTTTAAATTGTTTTTATCAGAACCTTAAACAAACATTTTGAGCTTTAAATAACTTTTTCTATGAATTTTAATGAGTTAGTGAGATTCTCCAAAAAGATTGAAAGGTTTAAGATTAATTTACTAATTTTAATAAATCATATAAAATCTTTGGTCAGAGAGTTGATAAACACTAAGTGATGTCTAATCTTGGTCCAATTCCCGGAGATTGGACCGTTTTATCTTTGATTTTCTTTTTTAGGTTAGAAACTAGACTCACAGAGGCATGTCATACTCAAAAATCATTGAGATCAAGCCATGAGAACTTTGAGTTTCTTATTTTTGAATATTTGATTCTTTCTCTGTGATTCCTGAAATTCTATGATAGGTTTGATAAACCTTGTAAATGATGATCCAAATGATTTTCTATGACCCAAGATTTAAACCATGCTTTGAACAAGGTTAATTAAGCTTAAATCCAGAGGCTAAATGGTCCAAATCAATGAATGGTTCATAGCTTATTCATGTTCATGCATTCATTATCATCACATGTGTATTGATTTTTATAATTTAGGACATTAGTTTGTATTGTGATAAGCTATAATTGGTTGAACTTAGTCATGATTCCTTTTAATCATGTTGAGATTATATCATCTCTATATGGACATTACATTGGCTCTTAGTTGAGACTTGTATATCTATAGGGATGTTGTGACTTCAACGAATTAGAAGGAATTCATGGTTTCGCCATCCTCCCCATTTTGTTAAAATTAGGCTAAAGTTTGGTATAATACTTAGGATTTGTCATACCCGTTCCAAAATTTCCTTAGTTTTATCATGCATAATTAAATTTGTGAATTATCAATGTTATTTGATAATTGAGTTGAGATTGACTGTGAATCAGCGGTAAGGTGTCAGTAAGGGCACGTGAATTTGGTAAGCGAGATTTCATTACACGATTAAATGACATTTATGTGATTAAATGTTATTTGAGATATCTGGTATTTTCATGAATAATGAATTATACCTGTGTAGGATAATTTCTGGTAATTTTAACATCACATAGAGCATTTTGAGAACTGTGGTGAGAACGTGAGTGCCATGTTATATAAAAGGTAGGTTATGTAGAAATTCCACAAACCTTAATTTCCGAACGTAATTTTGGACTCAAACGAGACTTAGTCGAAAACTTTTGTAATTTATAGTTTTCACTCGTAAATGCGTAAAATGGACGTGCGCGACGTTTCATCAGTTAATTAGAAGTTTTGAGAACTCACAGGGTGGTAAACACGAATTCCAAAAAGTTTGTCTATAAATAGGTGGGGTTGAGAATTTCATTTGCCAAACCTTATAAAATATCGTTGGAGAGGAGAGAGAAAAGGAGAATTGTTGCCTCAGGCTTAAAGACGACGATCGGCGACCTTTTATCTGTCAGATTTTTTCTAAATTCGAGATTTGAACTCGTGGAGGTAAGATCTTCATTTTGATACCACTTAGGCCATGTTTGGCAAACTTTGTAAAAATCTAATTTCTAGACTTTTAGGGAAAACCCAGTAAAACTTGTAGGAGTCGCTTGAGATTTGAGATCCGACGATTAATTGGCCCTCTAGTCGATCCTTCAAAGTTTGAGAGGAATCGCACGAGGTATGCAGTTCTAACTTGTGAAATATAGAGAAATACATGTTTCATATTTCGACGACGAAATTGTGATCTGGGCAAAATTCATGTGTTAATCTTATGCCCGTTTAATTATGCACGCGTTTAAATGTGAAAAGTGTGTCTAAATTTACGTGAGCACGTTGAGTTGTCTATGTGGGTCAAAGGGAGAACTTATACAAATTCATGCCAGGGTAAGCTTCTCGATATTTGAGAATTTTAGTAGTGACGACTACTGTGCATGGTTTAAGGCTTGGACTTACCAGGGCACTTGGGGATGTAATGGTTGTAGGCTTGGACTAGCCATTGACATCGCGATTTAAGGCTTGGACTTGCCACTACCGGATGAAGGCGTATTTCTCTCCCTAGAGACTATTGATATGATTTATGAGATTAAAGCATGTTTTGTCATATATTGCTTATGTTAGAACTTGTGCACTCAGCATGTAGCTGAGCATTGGAGATTTACTCTATTGCAGGTAAGAAGAAAGACAAGAAGAAGCGTGAGGAGTGAGGCCGTTGTGGAACACCGGGGAATCACTTTGTTCATATCTTTTGTTCTCTTTTTCTTAAACTTGTATTAGGATTTGGGAGTTTATATAGATTGTAATAGAACTTTGGAGTAGTTGGTAGTACTGTAATCTTGTGTTCGAACACCTATAATTATGTTTAAATCGTTGTATTATGACTGTGGTTGTGTTGGTTATGGTTTAGAGATCCGTAGTTTGGATTCTGCAGTGTATTCAGCAGTCTGCCAAGAAACAGCCGACAGATTTCTTGTTCAGTCGACTGGACCACTGTTCAATTTTACAAACTATTTTTTATATGTGGCAAATCCAGTCGACTGGAGCATGTTTCAATCGACTGGACAACTGTTAAAAAAATATGGATTTTGATTCTGCTAGAGGCACAGTCGATTGGAAGAGTCAGTCGACTAAAAAATGAAGTGCCCAGTTGACTGGACCCCAGTCACAGTCGACTGGACGGGCTGGTGAATTTTGAAAACCTTTCTGCTTTGGGTCTTCAGTCGATTGGACTCCCGATCCAGTCGACTGGACCTCTGTTTTCAGAAATGAATTCTTTTGGGAAGTATTCCAACTGACAAAACTTTTTATAACTCTGATTTTAAATTGATTTGACTTATGTTTCTGCTACTATTCACACTTTAATGATCTAGATAAGCCTTGATGGCGTGCCACATGTCCTATTTCTGTGCGTAACATGATGGGTCGTGACAGGATTTGATACTATATTGTGTTCAAAGCATGTGGGCTAATCTTTGTTTTGAGGTGCTATTGAGGTACAATTTCTTGACTTTTCTCTAGTTAATTTTATTTAATTTGTTGGTTTTATTGATTTTCAACTTTATGCGCGATACCTTAGAATATGGTTTGCCTTATGTGTATATATGTGTTAGAGACTTTTTTTTTAAAAAAGATTTTTCTATCTATTTGTACGCATTGCACATTTCCTTTCGCAGTTAGATCCCAGGTAAGTTCATTTGTTCCTTATTGCATATCATTTTGCTTGCTATTTGAACTATGTGGTTTTGCACGCCTTTTTATCGTTAACAATCTTGCACCCCTTTCGACATACTTTTGGAATGTATATATATAGTAGTTGAGGGCATGCTTAGATTAATAATTCAATACACTTGGAAACTCTCATGATGTTTAATTGGGTTGAAGTTTGGATACACTTGGTTAAGGTTTGGAGACACTTGGGGATGTTTTTGAAATGGTTTTGGAAGTTTCCACATCGTTTGGTTTGGTTTTGGTATTATTTTGAACTTGCAAAACAGGGGAAACTGGTGTAAAAAACACAATCTGGTGAATCTGGATCGATCCTAGTCTGGTGCGGATCAATTCACATCAGTTCGTGAAACTTGCAGTTCAATCTGCCAAAACCAGATCGATCCACTTTTTGGGTGGATCGATCTGCCTGTGTATTTCTTTGTCGTCGACTTTTACGGAACCGACATAACTCTTTCTATAAAAATTCAAAATCGCACACCGTTTTTTTTTTTTTGTATTGGAACCCAAACTCGAAGGGTTATCCTTTGATATTAAATTTGATGATATTTTCTAAATGACCATTTCTCTCTTGGGTTGTTTTGTCTTACAAAGTTATTTTAAGATGTCTAATTCATGCTTTCCTTCTTAATTAATATAGATTGGGTGTATTAGCCTTGTCATGCGTGTCCTAATTCGCTCGAGGTGGGTTGGGGTGTGACATTACCCCTACTACATGCCAATGAGAACACTCTTATGTGCTTAGATGTTTATATAGTCATACGTGGCATATTAGTATATAGTTTTCTTATTATATTTGTTCATAGAGATCATTGTGTGGTCACTTTGGATTACCTTTGTGAGGGCGAATCCAGTGTGGTGATTTACGAAACTCTGAATAAAAATAAAAATTACCACCAAGACTCTGTGTATTGTGTGTCTCTGTATCCAATTTGCTCTCGCAAAGGCACACTAAAGTGACCATAGAATTGTCTCTAACAATGAATATAATATTAAAATAATATAATAATATATCACATATGCCGAAATAAATATTTTAGCACATAAGAGTATTTTCATTAACATGCAATAGGACTAATTTTGTACTTTTACCTATTTTCCGTTAACTTTAACGGAAAAAACAACTGTGTCACTTAAGTCCAGACTACAGGGTGTATTAGTGACACAGTTTAAAGTACAGGAGTAACTGAAAAAACGCCTAACCACAAAGGGTGTTTTCGTAATTAACCCTTATTTATATAGACCGATGCGTCCGATAAAATATATATATATATATATATATACACACTTCTGAAGCAACTTCTTTGTCATATTAAGACAATTGTGGTTTTCATATAACCAGATAGAGAAATGAGATTAAGTCATGTTTTGGTTGTGAGGTTATAGAACACAAAATGAAGTTTCTACTGCATCAACCTTTTGATCTCTGATGTGTTTGAAATATGTGGATCATAAGTTGTTTTTTTAAGGAAAGTCTAATCAAAGAAAAAAAAAAGTTCTGAAATATTTATTTACAGAATTGATGCGAATAAGGTAAAAACTCCATAATAAGATCGAACAATAGTTAGATTTCAATCCCAAAACAGAAAAATTCAGAAATATTTCTAAGTTGTTTTTATAACTTGTAAAAGTCATTAATTTAACTTGAGCTGAGAGCTCATGGCTGTTTCTCTTGTTTGGCTGATGCTGGGAATGAGTGGTGTAGTTGGTATGGTGCTCTTGCAATGACCCTGTGAAAAGGAAGGGAAAAATAAAATGAAGGAAAGACTAATCAAATCATTGTATGGAGCCCTTGGCAATCTCCAAAATCAACAATTTGGTTTTGTTTAGTTTACAGATTTAGAGGCCGTTTGGATATATTTATATATATATATATATATATATGTATGTGGAAATAAGAAATTTTTTAAAATGTTGTTAAACCATTTGTTATTGATGGAGGAATTAGAGATTTTTGTAAAAATTTCACTTTTAAATTAGTCTCTTTTTTCAACATTTAGAACAGTCGAATTTTTGAAAAAGCTATAGAAGGTAAATTGCCATACATATTCATCTTTTTTCATAGTCTCAAATAGTTGGTTAATACACGGGCAATCATATATATATATATCTATATTTTTATACTATATTATAAAAGCGCCTAAGATGGAATATTTCTTAGATGCCAAATTAATTTGGTCTTAATGGTCATTTTGCCTAAAATAAAATATTCCCTAGATGCCAAATTAATTTGGCCTTAATGGTCATTTTGAGTTTATAATTTGATTATTTGGTAATTTCACATCACATCTATCTACCTCAAGTTACTATGAATAGTAACTTGAATCTTATTTGGCAAAGTTTGTTTGAGCCTTAAGGCATCTTTTAAGGAACCTTTGCATTACCAAACAAGCCTCAAATTAATTTTATAGATGAATGCTTGTTTGACCTTAAGACATCTTTTAATGAATCTAGAATTATCAAATAAGCCTGAAGTTACTTTTGTAAATTACCCTTTTGTGTATATGTATATATACATATACATACATACATACATACAAACATACATATTATAATTTATTATTATTCTTAATGTATTTAAAGTGTGTATAATTATAAATTTAATTATCAAATTACCCTTTTGCCTTTTGTTATTACCCTTGTGTGCATATGTATAGATGTACTATTATATCATACATACATATACTATTTTATTGTATTATTAAAATTACTATTTTTGTCTTCTGTAATTTGTTAAAGTTGAAGGGTGTGCAATTATAAATTGAGTAACCAAATTATCATTTTGTTAAATTGAATTACCAAATTATCCTTTTGCCTTTTGTAAATTACCCATTTGTATATATGTATACTAACTATGCACGGGTATCATTGATTTTATTTATTTTTAAATTTACTTGGGAAGTCTGAAAAAAAATTAAACTAAAAAACGTGAAAAAATAAGATATATAGTGGGAGAGATGCGGTTACAGTGAGTGTGAGGGAGGTTACTACAAAAATGTAAGAGTATAGTAGGCTTGTAATCTTTTTTTTGTTTTGTTTTGTTTTGTTTTTGTTTTTATTTATTTATTTTTATTTTTTATTTTTTAACTTTTGAATATTATTTATTTTCAATATCTATATATATACACAGTTGTGTATCTATACTATACTATTGTGTAGTAATGTCATGTGGCATCCCAACAATACGTGAGTGTCACGTGGCACCTACATTACTATTTATAGATATATTGATCTATATATATATATATATAAATATTTATTATTGTTATTTATATATTTAAAGTGTGCACAATTATAAATTGCATTACCAAATTTTATTTTTCATTTTTATAAATTACCCTTGTGTTTATAAATATACATAAATCTTATTTTACAATATTATTATATATACAAATTGAATTACCAAATTTTAATTTATGTATTTAAGATGTGTGCAATTATAATTGAATTATCAAATTACCCTTTTATCTTTTTTAAACTACCTTTGTGTGTATAAATATACATTTGTTATTTTATTTTATCATTATTCTATATACATAAATTGAATATATTATTATATATATAAAATGGAATAAAAGCGTGTACAATTATAATTTAAATAACAAAATTACCCTTATGCTTGATGCAAATTACCTTTTTATTTCTATACCATAAAGAAAAGAGCCTTAAAGTTTAAAATGTTTACAATTATGAATTCCTTTATTAAATTGAATTACCAAAAACTCTTTTAAATTCTGTAAATTACCCTTATGTGTGTGTATATATATATACGCATATTTTATTTTATTATATTTTAGTATTTGTATATATATAAATTGAATAACCAAATTACCCTTATGTCTTTTGCAAATGACTCTTTTCTTAAATTGAATTACTAAATTACTCTTTTATCTTTTGTAAATTATCCTTTTGTATATTTGTGTGTATATATATATATATCTATACATTAAAGAAAAGAATCTAAAAGTTTAAAGTGTATACAATTGTAAATTGAATAACCAAATTATTCTTTTGCTTTTTACAAATTACCCTTTTGTTACGTTGTAGTACCAAACTATCCTTTTGCATTTTGTAAATTATCCTTTTTGTATTTATGTATATATAATATATATATATATGTACTAGCGTTGGCTCGAGTATCATTGTATGTCTATCTACCCAAGAAGTCTACCAAAAAAAATAAAATAATAATAATAATAATAATAAAAATAAAAAAAACGTGAAAAAATTGGATATATAGTGAGAGAGAGGTTACAGTGAGTGTGAAGGAAGTTATTACAAAAATGTAAGAGCGTAGGAAGCATGTGTTTTTCTTTTTTTTTGGAATATAATTTTATTTTAAATCTATGTATACAATTGTATATCTATACTATAATATTGTATAGCAATGCCATGTGGCAATCCAACTACTTGGAGTGTCACATCACACCTACATTGCTATTTATATATATATATGCACATATATAAATAGAGAGCAGTTTTGCTCGCCCAAAAAATAGTTCACCAATACTCACCTAAGCATCCCATTGGCTAATGCAGTGGGACTCTTTTCATATATATATATATATATATATAAAATAGCCTTAAATTATAGGTTGAACGTCAATTAATATAGTTATTCAAGCATTTTTTTTTCTAACACAATCTTAATAATTAATAGAATATATTTCTCAGCTTTCTTGTACATATATAAAAAAAATTACATTCCATATTTTCTACCAAATCCAATGCCTCTCGTGCCTTGCACGGGCCGTATTCTTAGTGTGTATATATATATATATGTATATATATTATAAAGTGGAATCAGACGCCTTCCATGTGGCGGTTCTATAATTTTTCCCATTTTATAAGGGTAATGCTATGTGCATATAAGATGTGCATATTTTAGATCTAGGCCATTCATTTTGGTGGAGTCCGTACCTGCATACATGAGATCTATCGAAATGAATGACTCAAATCTTTAGGTGTACATTTTATATGCACCAATCATTACTCTTTTTATAATATATATGTATATATATATATATCTTTTTTTTCCTGCCCTATTTTTCTCTCTCTAGAATTAATATATATGTGTGTAATCTCTCTATGTTTTCTTCTTCTTCTTCTTCTCTCTCTCTCTCTCTCTCCTTATTTCTCACCGTCTCCCTATCCCTCTCACACATATATATATATATATATATATATATATATAAAGCAGCTATAATATATATCCGAAAATTGTAGCAATATTAGTTATAATATATTTTTAAAACTATATCTAATCTCATTAATATCTAATCTGTATAAATATATGCATATATATATATATATATATCTATTTATATACACATACATGATACAAACTAAACTAATTAATTAAAATAATATAACTACATTATATATAAAATAACATTATCACTAACAAATTTATGTACATAAAATTTAGAAACATTTTTTCGTGCATCACATGGGTATTATTCTAGTAATAAAATGAAGTGAAAGAAATTAAAGTAAAGCAATGAGATCGAAAAGGAAAATACTTGGGAAACAAATTAGAAAAACTGTTTTTAGTTCTTGTTTAATTTCTTTTTTCTCGTTGCCTCTCTAAATCGTAAACCAAACTCATTTTTTTTTTTTATTTCATAGCAAAATTTGTATACCTGTCTTTCCTCTTGTCTAAGAACCGGTGCACCGTCGCTCTTCTCGCAATTGGCAGATCTAAAGAAGAGAATTACCATAAAAAAAAGGTTATAAATTAATTTCTAAATCAAAATTATTGCAAACTGGCCCCTCATTTATTACCTTCAAACTACAAATATAGGTAATTACCAGAATTATTAGCTTGAGACTGTGACTGAAGAAGTTCTTGGGCATGATTTGATCCATATTTTGGAAGAGCATTTGAATCAGATTCAACACAAGATGAGCTTTCTTTGCTTGCAAATAACATGACTTCTCTCGCCTTTTCTGCCGGAAAATCATCGAAAACTAATACTTGTCCAGCGTAAAATATCGTCATTTGAGCAGCTTTAGGCTCCATTGTTGCAGTTTTGCTGATTAAAAAAAAAAAATAGTATAGTTACAAAGGATTCTTAACTTTTAGGTACAACTGATACACATATGTATGAATGATTTTTTTTTTCCCCCCTTCTCTCCCTTTAGTAAAATTATCCTTCAAGAATAATGAGTATTCTGATTTAGGGTGCGTTTGATAAAACTGAAAATTAAGTATTGAAAATTAAGTGCTGAATTTTAAGTACTGAAAATTTTAAGCGTTTGAAGTTTTAATCCTTAAAACAGTGTTTCAACTATTGAAGTAGAATACATTCAGTGATTATTTTCAGTAGAAATTTTTCACTTAAAGTTTTCAGTGGTTTTGGAACTACTTTTTCAATTAAGTGGTATGTTATCAAACGCACTGAAAAAGATTAAGGGCTGAATCTTTTCATTTTCAGTACTTAATGGGTTATCAAGCACACCCTAAGGTTTCACCTAATTTATGTCAACATGTGGTAGGTGTTTGAAGTGTCACCTAATTTTATAAGGTGTTTCACCTAATTCTATAAATTGTGTAAGTTTATTTTTTTATTTATATATGTGTTTGCCACTATGATTTTTTCATTGTTATAGGTCTCACGTGAAATCCACTGAATATTCAAATAGTTTATCATTTGCGATAAATTTTGCATTTTTCATGGCGAGTGAAACTTGAATAACTAAGTGAGAGGGGCTTTTTTTAAAAAGGAAAATATCATCATTCAGTACAACTTTTTAGATGCATATATATATATATATATATATATATATATATAGTGTGCTCACGCAGAATACTATTGGTCCATGTGAGCAATTAAAATTGTTTAAAGTCGAGTGAAGTTTAATTTTGAAAGACTTAAATTTTTTTTAAAAAATGGGGGGTTAATTTAAAAGCATGAAGATTTTTTTTGAAAAAGTTAATAAATTCTAATTCTCACAACAATACCAAATGCTAATAAACTTTAAAAAAAAAATAAAATCCCTTATCTCACAAAGATCCTCAAATCATGCGCAGTGTACAAGTCATATTCCACATCGTGCATCACCCTATATATATAGGGAATTGCTATGTATACTATTAATTTTGCTATGTACACCGATCACCTTTACAAAAGTGAGAATTTTTAGAAGAAAAATGATTAAAATAAAAGAATTTGGGTGTACATAACAAATACACGGGTGTACATATCAATTCCCTATATATACACACACAATAATAACTATGAGGACGAGCTATTCTTTCCAAAATATTAGCTAAATTAGAGAAGTGAAGAAAAGCATCAGACCTGGAACTGGCCTTATTGATAGCATCCTCTATGGTACTGGATGTACCAACTTCCACATACTGAGGAAACAGATCCAAGGACTTAATATGGTTTTGTGTTGATGTCTCAACTGATTTTCCCATGTTTGGTAACAAATTTTTGGTTGTTGATGTCAAGCCAGGCCTTTCGGGTTTCCCTGAAATTTTGTTACAAAAATCATAAATTAACCAATATTTGATTCCAAATCTAAAAAAATGTATGTGATGTGTGTGTATATATATATATATATATATCTTTCATTAAAGAACTGTACAACTAGAAGGCTGTGATAGGATATGACACCCAACACAGAACTTGGGGTCACATATATACTTACATATTCACATGTATGGCATAATCATCCAGGGAAGGACTCAAACAAATTTGATTCAGAGGAGAAATTATTATCTTGTGATCGTGTGACTTTGACTGTGTTTCAGTATTCTATGATAATGAAGAGATCACAAGATGACGGTCCTATAGAATAGTTTCTTGATTTAGAGACTGTTTGTTTCACACCAGAGCCAACTGTAAGGCACATACAGCTCCGTGTCTGTAACTAAGAAGTGATACAATAAATCAAACTGACACATAACACTCAACTGAATTTAATCAAAACTGAGGGCTTGTTTGAGAATGCACAAAGCAAGTTTAAATTCAGCCTCGTTCTCATTTTCTATTTGGTTCTTTTTAAAATTAATAATCACCATCATATTGGTTTGAGAAAGAATGGTGATTTCTTATCTTCAACTTTCTGACTTATTTTGTGGGTTACTACGCCCTAGCTTCTTCGTGTCTGGGTGCTTAGGTGTCCACCGTAAATCTTTCCTTAGTTGAGCACGGACTACCATGCTATAAAAATATATTTACCAACAATCTAATTTAGTAGAACCGGTTCTGAACCTTACTAATTAAACAACCTCTAAATATATAAAAGTACTGTAGTCAATGAAAGTACCTAATCCTACTTTCATCATCACCAATTAAATTAACAAACTCATTAAAAAAAAAAACATTAACGTCCACAGATCTAGAGACAGAGATATATAGAAGCTGGTAGTACCTTTGGATTCTAGTTTAGAAGCAATATCAAAGCTTATGCCTCCTAACCTCCTCTTTCCCTTGATATACTGACTCAAGAGGTTGATTGTCTGCACATAGTTTGATGATCTCTCGGGAGCCTTACCGGACTTCCGGCTTTGTAAAAGACCCTCCTCCTGTGAACTCGACATGCTTTAATTTTTTATTTAATTTCCACAGATTGGCCGGAGATCAATTGGAGATCTTGATCCAAACATTAATTAGTTTGGTTGAGTAGGAGATCGAGAAGGCAAATATATATGTATCTCAATATAAGTAGTAATATATGTCAGTTTGTGTAGAAGACCGATAGGTTTACTTAATGTGCTTTGCTTTATGGGTTGGGGGTTAGAAGTTATTCACTGAATCATTTTTCGTTCGGGGTGACTTGTTCATTTTATTTTTCTTTTTTTTTTTTTTGGAAAAAAACGTTTTTTCGATTTAGAGCACGTTTTAGTTGCAAGAGACTTAGAGAGAGAGAGAGAAAGAAGAGAGATAAACTTTATTATTCGCACTCCAAAAATTAATTTTTTTTTGGCACTCTATGGTACAATTTTGGAAAATGAGGGCTAAATTAAATATTAAGGAAATTGTTATTGTCAGTACTCCATCACTGAACTAATGCACTCTATGGTACCACTTTCAGAGCATGTGGTATTATGTATGCAATGCACGACATGTATGGTACCACATGTTTTAAGAGTGGTACTATGGAGTGTCTTAGTTCAATGATGGAGTGGCAATAACATCATCCATTATTAAATGCAATTGCTGCATAATATTATATGGTATCATAAATCAATAAAGAGTATGCATTAATCCAGTTGGTCTTTTATTTTTACGGTCAAACTCAATAAAAAATTGTTCTAAATCAGCATATATTAAATCTTGTAAAAGGAGAAAAAATCTCACATAATATCCCAAAGACTGTGATACCCAATATTTCCTCGAAAATAAGGAGGTGGAGGCACCTTTTAAAGTGGAGAATTCAATTTCAAGGCGGCAAGGCAGGACCACGAGTTTCATACCTTAAAGATTGCGCCGGTCACGGCGGCTGGACATGACATACCACATTTTTCTTGTTTTCTTTTTCTAAAGTAAAGTATTAATGTCATTTGCTCGGCAGTGTGGATTTTAATGGTGACTTACATTAGAATTTTTATTTTGAATAATACTATATATACTTTTCAATGAACATTGCTACACTTACCGAACACAATTGAGAGAGTGTACGGAAAGTGAGGTGGACCCCACAAATAGTAATGAAATGAATGACACTCAAACAAGCAAAGTGTTTCAAATGGTGAGATCCACCTCACTTTCGGTGCACTCTCTCTGTAGCGTTCGGTAAGTATAGTAATATTCCTTTTCAGTTGTAAATGTTGTGACAGAGATCGATGATGTTCCATGTCACTACATATGATACAATTGATCTAGAAGTGCGGAAGTATATAGCCCCCCAAAGTTTGATTTTTATTTATTTTTTTTACATCTAATATTTAAGCCCAATTCATGTCTAACCAACCCTAATATTTGGCAAAAATAATTTACTACATGTAATATGCAAACCCAATTCAAGTGTAACTCGTCCTAATATTTGACACAATACTTTTTTACTTAATGAATTAGCCCAGCCTAAATTATTTTAGAATTAAAACCAACTCATCATCCCCATTTCCTTCTTGCAAATGCCCTAACTCAGTCAAAATGTGAAAATATTTACCCAATTGTAATTCAACCAACTTTGAATATTTGTCCCATCACCTTAAAAAAACAAAATATAAAAAAATTTACTAGAAAACATGTATAAACAAACCCAAAAAAATTTACCTCGGGAGCACTGCACCGAACCTCCGTATAGTTCCGCCACTATATGTAAGTCTTTAAAATTTACCCTCCCCCCCTAAAAATAAATCCTAGCTCCGCCCTTGTTCTAAACTGTTTTAAATTTTGATAACAAATAACTGATTAGTAAAACTTAATTAAATCAAATCAACGTAACTCCTTATGTTACAAAATTTTACGTAATTTATTATGCAAAATTTACAAATTTTAAAAGAAAATTTCAAATTTTTATGTGAATTTTCTATGAAGATACTTTTTACTAAAATAAAAAATGGATCCAATTAAAAAAAGTCTATTTTATAAAAAATTTTGCTAAAGGGTGTCTTTAAGTTCTAAGAAAAAAAAGGGTCAGGATCCTCGGCTGGGGCAACCTTGGCAGTACCTACGTGGCGCTAATAAGACCACAAGTTAATTTTTTTTTTGTAGTATAATTTTTAAAAATATAAAAAATTATTGTGTGATCCTACCAGCACCACGCACGTTGCCCCAGCCGTGCACGAGAGATAATCTGCACAACAAAGAAAGAGAGGACATATATAACTGTAGGCCTGGCAATTGGTTGGATATGGGTAAATATGAGTTGGGCCAAAATAGGTTGGGTTAAAATGGTTTCAAAACTATTTATAACCCATGAAAATATATGTCAAATATGGGTTGACCTGGGTTGACTTGCCAACTCAACTAAAATTATCATTATTTTTTTTGAAATCTTTTTTTACTATTTTTTTCTTTTAAAAAAAAATCAATTAAAAAGAATTTGGAAAAACTAAATTTTAATTTTTTATTTAAAAAAAAGAAAAGAAAATTGAATGATTATTTTGCTCTTCAAACTTCAAAATGCTATAACTTGTTAAGATTAAACTAGAATGGAACTCCGTTAGAGCCTATGAACTTATTATATTATTAAAACCATTTAGAGAGCTAAAAAACATATATGGTAAAATGACCAAATTGCCCTCGGAACTTACATATAAGAAGTTAACATTGTTAAAATCATTATTTAATATGAGTAACCTACCCAAGGTTTTTCGACGTTCTGGAACCAATGACAGAGTTCATTTGGTTTGAATATATTTGTAAAATGACTATTTTGCCCTTCAAACTTCAAAATGCCATAACTTGTTAAGAATAAACTAGAATTGCATGTCGTCAGAGCCTATGAAATCATCCTAATATTAAGACCATTTGGGGGAGCTAAAAAGCATATATGGTAAAATGACCAAATTGCCCTTGGAGCTTACATATAAGAAGTTAACATTATTAAAATCATCAATTAATACGGAGTGATCAACCCCTAGGTTTTTCGACGTTCTGGATCCAATGGTAGGGTCCATTTAGCCTGAATATATTTGTAAAATAACTATTTTGCCCTTTAAATTTCAAAATGTCATAACTTGTTAAGACTAAACTAGAATTGAACGCCGTTAGAGCCTGTGAGGTCATATTTAGGATAAAGAACATTTGGAACCTAAAAAATACATAGATGATAAAATAACCAAATTGCCCTTGGAGTTTACATATACGAAGTTAATATTGTTAAAGTCTTCAAATAATACAGAGTTGCCTACCCCAAGATTTTTCGACGTTCTGGATCCAATGATATTGTCCATTTGACTTGAATATATTTGTAAAATGACTATTTTGCCCTTAAAACTTTAAAATGACATAACTTGTTAAAATAAAATTAGAATTTAACGTTGTCAAAGCATGTGAACTTATAATATTATGAAGAACATTTTGGAATCTAAAGGGTATATAGATCATAAAATGACCAAATTGCCCTTGTGGCTTACATATAAGAAGTTAACATTGTTAAAGTCTTCAAATAATACATAGTGACCTAGCCCGAGATGTTCAACATTCAGAATCTAATGCCGAGCTACATTTGCATGAATATATTTATAAAATGACTATTTTGACCTTATATAGTTATAAACACATAACTTGTTAAGATTTAACCAAAATTGATCAATTTACAATATATGTACTTTTTAGGCATTTTGATTTAATTTTAACAAGTTATGGCATTTTGAATTTTTAAGAGTAAAGTAATCATTTTGCCCTTATGTATTTAGGTCATATAGACCCCTGCATTGGATTTAGAATGTCGAATAATCTTAGTGTAAGTCACCCCGTATTATTTTAATACTTTAACAATGTTAACTTATTACAAGTAAGCTCCAAGGGCTATTTGGTCATTTTACCATATATATATATATATATACTTGTATGTCCTCAAATGTTCTTCATCTTAATATGAGCTCACAGGCTACGACGTTCAATTCTAGTTTAGTCTTAATGCGTTATGAAATTTTCAAGTTTGAAGGGCAAAATAGTCATTTTACAAATAGATTTAGACCAAATGGACCCTGTCATTGGATCCAGAACATCGAAAAACCTTTGGATAGGCCACCCCGTATTATTAGATGACTTTAACAATGTTAACATCTTATATGTAAGCCCCAAGGACAATTTGGTCATTTTATGATCTAATACTTTTGAGGTTCCAAAATGTTCTTCATAATAATACGAGTTCACAAGCTTTGACGACGTTAAATTCTGATTTTATTTTAACAAGTTATAGCATTTTAAAGTTTAAGGGCAAAATAGTTACTTTACAAATATATTCAGGTCAAATGGACCACACCATTGGATTCAGAAAGTCGTAAAACCTTGGAGTAAGTCACTTTGTATTATTTGAAGACTTTAACAATGTTAACTTCGTATATGTAAACCCGAAGGGCAATTTGGTCATTTTATCATATATGTACTTTTTAGGTCCCCAATGTTCTTTATCCTAAATATGACCTCACAGGCTCTGACGGCGTTCAATTCTAGTTTAAACTTAACAAGCTATCACATTTTGAAATTTAAAGGGCAAAATAGTCATTTTACAAATATATTCAGGCCAAATGGACCCTACCATTAGATCCAGAACGTCGAAAAACCTAAGGGTTGATCACTCCGTATGAATTGATGATTTTAACAATGTTAACTTCTTATATGTAAGCTCTAAGGGCAATTTGGTCATTTTAAGACATATATATTTTTTAGATTCCAAAATGGTTTTCATAATAATACGAGGTTATAGACTTTGACGACATTAAATTCTGATTTTTTAACAAATTATGACATTTAGAAGTTTCAAGGTCAAAGTAGTTATAAAATTTTTACAGAAAAATGTAGTTTACCAAACGCATTTTTTTTTTTTGTTTTTTTTGTTTTTTTTTTTGTTTTTTTCTCTCTTTTAAAAAACAAAACAAAGTTATTGAACGCATTTTTTATTTTCTTTCTTTAAAATGAACACAAAAAATTCTAATACTAAAACAAAAAAATGAAATGGTTATAAAATGGTTAACCATTTTTAACCCATTTTCAAACTATACATTTTATTTGTTCAACCCATTTTCAACCCACAATGACTTTTACCAGGTTCAAAATGGTTATTCTTTAGGTTGGCTTGGGTGGAGTGGGACATTCAAAACTATTTTGCCAGGCTTAGAAATAAGGTATAATCACTAGAATGTTTCCATTATTTGATGTAGGTAATACTTGGGACACACCCAAAGAAACTACTTTTGGGATACAATCTCAAGAGATATGTCTATCTCTCTCTCTCTATGACATCACAGGAGAAATATAAACATATTTTTTAAGATATGTCCCAAAAATTGTATCTTTAATTTTGTCACAATCTTTACTCTTTGACGTAGGCACCACTGTCACCGCTGATGGTATTTACACGTCTCTAGTACGCATTTCGCGTTGCATACGAATCACGTGGCCTTTCGTTTTTATCATTACGGACTGAATCCAATGTCAAGTGGGTAGTAGGTGGTACTGGACCTACTGGTAGGTGGTAAAAGCACGCAGCACGTTTATAATACGAGTAAGGGTAAATTACAGTAACGCCACCTAAACTATAATTATTTTTACTTACAGTTTTTAAACTTTAAAATTGAACACACTCACCTCTAAATTATGCTTTGTTGACACTACAACCCCTTCTTCAGGGGGTGAGTTTGTTCATTTTGAATAGTTCAGGGGGTGAGTCTGTTCAGTTGAGGGGGTATTAGTAAAAAACGGTCATAGTCAGGGGTGTTATTGTAATTTTCCCTATAAGTAATGCTATGCTTTCCACACTTCTATTCTAAAAGTTTTTTTTAAATGATGCGGTAGTGGGGTCAGGTCTATTACAGTCGGACCGGTTGAATTTTGATTTGAAGTTGTTTACTTGGCCCCACTATCATATCATTTCGGATGAACTTTTGATAGAAATTTGAGAAGCATAGCATTACTCTTAAAATATAGGTGCCTCTATGAGGTTTGGCTTTAATACATACCCCCCTCACGTTTCAGTAATCTCACCTACCTCCTTTATTTTTGATTTTTAGTGTTAGATTCCTTTCAATTTTCTAACGATTTATTAAAGGGATGGGGAAAACTGATACTAAAATTTAAAAATAAAGGAAATAAGTGAGATTCCTGAAACGTCAGGGGAGCTATGTGTGTTAATGCCAAACCTCAAGGGAGGTAGGTTATATTTACCCTATAATATAAGATGGTAAAAATAGTAAAGTCTTTAGTGTAATTAGGAGTTCGCTAATTCGAGTCCTTGAACTAGTCGTCCGGGCATGAACTTATTGTCTGAGCGATCCGTACTCGGTGTTTTTTTGTTGGAGTTTGAATCATCAAAGCTGTGGAGTCTGCGATTTACCGCCCCAGGCGATGTGAGACAAGTCTCCACACCCGACCTCACCTCATCCATCTTGGCCTTCCTGCCTCAGGAGTATTGGCTCTTGGTCATCACATTGGTGAAATATTATTTGGGTGAGCAAAAATGCTCGGCTATAAAATATGTGTATCATCACATTCATTAGAATACATGGCAGACCGAGACTTTGAATGCCTTTGTGGTACACCCTTGTGGTGGTTGTCGTCACTCCAATCTGAGTGCATGTGTTCGAGGCCTGGTATTCTCTCAAAAAAGAATATACATGGCGGCATGGCGCTAGAAAAATAATTTATCGCTCACTCCTATATCTTCTTGCGTCCCGCATCATGCCCTTATTATATTAAACTAGTTATGACCCCGTGCACTTACACGGGATAGTTACGATATAAAATAGTGTTTGCATGGGTAAAAAAAAAAGGGAAGATACTACAAATGATTAAAAAAAATTACATTAATACGTCTAAAGTGACATGAATAGTAAATCAATGCATATTATTATCCTACTAATTAAATAGATTTATTTTATTTATTTAGTATTCATCTTAGTTGTGCTAGTATCGCTTGAACAAAATTTTTAAGATTACTATTTCAACTGGGAATAACATGTTCCTATTTATAAACCTTTTTCATTGTATTGTTTACTTTCTCAAACCACAACAAAGCATATCCGACTTTTGATTTAGTTTTAGAACAAATATTGTCTCTCATATATATATATATATATATTATAATTGAATTTTTGTCTTAAATTTTGAACTTTTAATCAAATTTTATCAGAGTATTTTTTAGAATTTAAGTACTTGTTTCATAAATTTAGATTCGTATTTAATTTAAGAATATGTTAATCGGAAGAAAGAGAGAGAGAGAGAGAGAGAGAGAGAGAGGGAGAGAGAGAGAGATATATGCTAACATCAATTCTCAAAAGAAAGAAAGATGGAATAGAGGAGCAACTAATGCACATAACAACACTCATTAGTGTGTAATTTAGCGGTTTGTAATTAATGCACATAGCAATACTCATGGTTATGCAATTTAGATGGTTATTGTTGGAGAAGAAATCAATAAGAGAATAAATCAATAGTGAGCGAGAAAAAACTACCTATTAGATCATATTTAAATTCTTATCAACTAAATATGTAAAAAAATATTAGAAGATTAAAATAAATGGTATTAGTTTATCAATATTGATTAGGACACAATTTCCAAAACATTATATTAAGTGTAATATTATCTTTCCCAAATTTGCATCCCAAATATAGTTCTCAACACGTAACAGTGGGTCCACTTGATTTTGATTCGACAACGTTGAAGTTGTCTAACCATTATCGAAGGTGGTCTCACTTCCACATGTGTTGAAACCACATTTGGGATACAAAATTTGGGAACATATATAGCATTACTCTTAAATTAATCCAAAGTTCTAGTAAAAAAAATACGTGTCATCTCATTGGTTTTTTAATTGGAATGGTGTCAGACAGTCCATAAGGGTGAATCATTTAAAAAATAATAGTACAGTGCCCAAATTGATATCTCCAAATTTGATTTATAATTGCTTTGATAATTATACTTGTACCCAAATAAAAACTAAAAATTGTTGCCACAATAAATCATAGCAAATCTCACGTGAGCAAATATAATACATATTTGAGAACCAAATTTTGAAAGGTTGAATAGCATAATTTTAAATAAAATTTTAAACACTAGTAGTCTAAACCAAAAACTATTTATATGATAATTATCGTAAGAGAAAAACAATTTTTGGGTTAGACTATGAACTAATCCGAATCACACCTTTCTTTTTCTTTTTTTAAATTATGAAAACACCACTTTATTATTAAAAAAAAAAGAATAAGAAGAAGCTCCAGACATATTTTAAAATGGAGAGAGTTTTGGAGAAAGATTGATATTACAACAATTAAGTAGTTATAATTATAGATAATACTTAAGTTTGACGAATTAAAACCATTTTGACCTTCATAAATTTTGAATATTTATAAGACCTTCATAACTTTTGAATATTTATGAGTGTAAAATGTCATATATAAAATAAAATAAAAGAAAAAAAATGAAAATTCTAAGAATGTGCCAAGTGGCAAAACCAAAGCCTTTGGCTTTCATATTATCACGACCCATCCCGCTACGCGCGGAAGTAAGACACGTGGCACGCCATCAAGGCTTATTCAGTTCCATTAAAGTAAAATCGCAGCGAAAAACACAAGTCAGATCTATTTAAAATCAGAGTTATAAAAAGTTTTATCAGTTGGAATACTTCCCAAAAGAATACATTTTGAAGAAAACAGAGGTCCAGTCGACTGATCGGAAACCCAGTCGACTGACCATCCAAAGGCAGTAAGTTAAAAAAAAAATCAACAGCTTGGTCCAGTCGACTGTGTCAGAGACTCAGTCGACTGGTGCCTAAAATTATCAGTCGACTGAAGTCATCCGGTCGACTGGTACTTCATTCTAACAGAAAGTCATGTTCTGGGACCCCATCCAGTCGACTGTTTTTCTCAACCCAGTCGACTGATCCCCAAACATATCAAAGCAGTGTTTAGTCTCACACAACGATCCAGTCGACTGAAACAAAAACTAGTCAGCTGATTCGCATCAGCACACTATGGATTCTGTAGAATTCAAGCTACACTCTTTCGATTCAAAACCAATACAACCACAACGATATTACTACAGTTTAAAACATAAATACAGGAGTTTGAGTACAGGCTTACAGTACCACCAACTAATTCCCAAGGTTCCATTACAACATATTTCAAATTCCTAATCCTTTAAGAAAGAGGACAAAAATATGAACAAGGTAATTCCCCGACGTTCCACAACGGCCTCACTCCTCACGCTTCTTCTTCTCTTTCTTCTTACCTGCAATGGAGCAAATCTTCACTGCTCATTTATATGATGAGTGCACAAGTTCTAGCATATGCAATATATGGCAAAATCATGCTTTAATCTCATAAATCACATCAATAGTCTCTAGGGAGAAAAATAAGCCTTCATCCGGTAGCGGCAAGTTCAAGTCTTAAACTGCGATGTCATTGGCTAGTCCAAGCCTACAACCATTACATCCCCTAGTGCCATGGCAAGTCCAAGCCTTAAACCATGCAGAGTAGCCGTCGCTATTAAAATTCTCAAACATCGAGAAGCTTACTCCGGCATAAATTTGTATAAGACTCCCCTTTGACCCACATAGACAACTCAACGTGCTCGTATAAAAGTAGACATACTTTTCAGAATTAATCACGTGCATAATTAACGGGCCTACAAATAACACATGAATTTTGCCCGGATCTCAATTCCGTCGTCGAAATCTAAACATGTATATCCCTATATTTCACAAGTTAGAACTTCATATCTCGTGCGATTCCTCTCAAACTTTGAAGGATCGACTAGAGGGCTAATTAAACGTCGGATCTCAAATCTCAAGCGATTCCTACAAGTTTTACTGGATTTTCCCTAAAAGTCTAGAATTTAGATTTTTACAAAAGTTTACCAAACATGGCATAATGACTATCAAAACGTAGGTCTTACCTCCACGAGTTCAAATCTCGAATTTAGAGAAAATCTGACGGACTAAGGGTCGCCGATCGTCGTTGCAAAGGTCGTGGCAACAAATCTCCTTTTCTCTCTCCTCTCTAACGATATTTATAAAGTTTGTGAGAAATAAAATCTCACCCTCACCTATTTATAGACAAACTTTTCGGAAATCACGTTTACCTCTCCACGAATTCTCAAAACTTCTAATTAAACTATGAAACGTTGCACACATCCATTTTATGCCTTTACGAGTAAAAACTATCATTCACAAAAGTTTTCGACTAAGTCTCGTTTGGGTCCAAAATCATGTCCGGAAACTAAATTCTGTGGAATCTCTACACAAACTACCCTTTATATAACGTGACACTCACGTTCTCACCAAAGTTCTCTAAATGATATTAACAACATAAAGATTATCAGAATTTACTCTACACAGGTAAATTCACTATATATTCATCAACAATACAAGAAAGTTAAATAGCATTTAAATCACATAAATGTCATTTCATCGTGCCAAAGCAAAATGAACTTCCATGTTCCCGTGTTCTCACTGACCCCTTACCGTTGACTCACAGTCAACCTCAACACTATTATCAATTTACATTGATAAACTCACAGATCCAATTATGCATGCTAAAATCATAAAATTCTAGAACGGGTGTGACACATATATATATACACATATATATATACAAGCAGTGATCCCCGTGCAATGCACGGGTTTGTCGAAAACCAAAAATATTAATAGTATTCACTATGAAATTAGTAGAACTAAGTAACTTATATTTTAATAAAAAAAAATTCACTCTTGACAGAAGTCTAGTTTATAGTGTGCAATGAGCTCACAACAACTAACATACATTTTATTTATTTATTCACTTGATATAAATAATAAGACTTTTTAACCATATTGTTTCATTAAATTATATATAGAATAAACTTGAAAAAAAATAGAAGAATATTAGATACGTTCCAGAAGTGTTGTAGTTTCTTTTCTTTTTCTTTTTCTTTTTTTGTGGTAAAAAATAGTTGTGGATTAAATTATTAGTTTATCTATCTTTTATTTATGATTTTCATGACTCTCCCTAGATAAAACGAAAACATTAGCACTATACTTTCTTTTTATTGCGACATTATATATAACAAATAGGTAAAAAAAAAAAAAAAAAAAAACTTGAAAATATTTATACACACACATTTATATAATAGCCGTAGAATGTACTATCATATATTTATAAATGTATGTTATTAAACACTAATATGTACTCTCGTTATCCTTTAATTGAATACATCTTTTCTGGAGTACTTTTAAATTATATTAGTGTTTATTTATTTGTTATTTTTTTGTAAAGATTTTGTAAACATTATGATATATATATATATATATATATATATAGCAAACATAAATAGGTGATTTTTAAGCTTCATAAAACTTAAAATAATAGTAATAAGAATAGTCTAAAGAAATTGTCTGATTTGTATTGTCAATGTCAATACAACCAGAAAAATAATGCATGCAGTATAAACGTCAAATGAATTGAAAACTTAACATTAATAATTGTGTTGGATTGAATAATGTTATGATTCCCTTTCCTAATTTCTACATTTCAAATATGATTCCGAACATATGTGGTAGTGGTACCACTCTAAAAAAATAGTGGAAATACTAAGGGCTCGCATGGTAACATTTCCTGTTTTGAGTTTTCAGTTTTTTAAAAACGAAAACCAGTTTGGTTTTTTTTTTTTGAAAAAAAAAAAAACAAAAACTTGTTTGGTAACATTGTTGATTTAAAAAATAAAAAAATAAAAACAAAAACAGGAAACTCAAAACGACTTTTTGGTGTTTTTATTTTTTACCCAAAATTTGAAAACGTTTTTTAAAAACAAAAAACAAAAACGTTACCAAACGTGTGTTCAATTTTCATTTTCTAAAAAAACGAAAAATAAAAACAGAAAACAGAAAACGACAACGTTATCAAACGAGCCCTAAAATATCGTGTTAGGAACCAAATATAGATATGAACTTGGAAAGCATAGCATTACTCGTTCATAAACACTGACTAATTCACATTAGATTCAAAAATTCAAATCCTACTTTGGTCTTGCACATCTCGTTAGATGACATTGTAACCAAATATACTATTTGATTAGATCAGTTAAGTTAAACTCAATTAAGCGTATGTACTTAATTCAGTTAACGAATAGTAGACATTATTCAATATTTGAATAAGGTTAATTCCACTTATATATCTCCATATACGAGTAATAGCCTAAAACGATTCAAGTTGGAATTGGTTAATTCTAGTAGAACTCCCATGATACCAACATGGATATAGCTTTTAAATTGCCATATACATCCCTTGCTTTTACAAATGTTGTTTTACAGCCTATTATGACCCCCATCCACCTGAGGGCATAATAGTCCATATGGAACATCCAGACAGGTTTTATGGTTAATTAGAGCATTTACTCTTATGAACTCCACTGGCTACATGGGGGATTTCCGGACCTCACAAAACGACAATTACGGTTTTTCACTGATTTGGTCAAAAATTTTTAGAAAAAAAAAAAGAAGATGCACTTTATCTCTCCTCTGAATTCCGTATTATGCTTCTCTCTCCTAATTCTGAGGCTCTCTTGCACTTGCCACCTTCATCCCCACAACACAATTAATGAAAATAACCCAAACATCAAAAAAGGACCAAAGAATCAGTTCCAAGAAAAGACCCAGAAAATCACACACAGTACTGACACAGCCAAGTTTCGTCCCTATCGCTCATTTTCGGGGTCTTTTTAAGTAATGGCATTTTTTCGTGTTCTTGGAGTAAATTTATTTATTGTGTACTCCTACATTTTATTGATAATCTCTCCAATGACTCATTCAATTTCAGATTTCCAAGCTCTGCTTGACCTCAAAAAATCATTCACAGACACCAAAGCTCTCAACTCTTGGGAACCGGGCTCTGAGCCCTGTGCCAAAGGCAACGAGTGGGCTGGTATTGTTTGCTTCAATGGAATAATCACCGGTCTACGTCTCGGGCAAATGGGTCTATCAGGGAAAATAGATGTAGATGCATTGGTTCAAATCCCAGGTCTTAGAAGTCTTAGTTTTGTTAACAATGAATTTTCTGGCCCAATTCCGGATTTCTATAAAATGGGCGCTTTGAAGGCAATTTACTTGTCTGGAAACCAGTTTTCGGGCCAAATTCCATCTGATTTCTTCGTGAACATGGAATCTTTGAAGAAAATTTGGCTCTCGGAGAACAATTTCACCGGTGAAATTCCGTCGTCGTTGGCAAATTTGCCTCATTTGATTGAATTGCATCTTGAAAAAAATCAATTTTCGGGCTCAATTCCATCGGTATCACAAACAACATTGGTGTCACTGAATGTATCAAACAATAGATTGGAAGGGGAGATTCCAGCTAGTTTATCGAAATTCGGTGCTAGCTCATTCGAGGGGAATCCCAATATTTGTGGGGAACAATTAGGTAGATCTTGCACTAAGGTAGTGGAAAATCCACCAGATCCCAATACCAATAAGGAAAACGAGAAAGAAAATAATAGTGATTCCATAAAATTGGCCACTGGGCTAATGACCGCGGTGGTGGTGATAATCTCCCTAATGTGTGTGATAATTATTGTTTGGCGACGGAGACAAGAGAAATTCAATGTGCTAGGGAAGGAAGATTTTGACGAAGCAGTTGAGGTACGCGTATCTAGTTTGAGTAAGAAGGACATGGATTCAATTAAGAAAGGAATGGGGTCAAGCCGGAGGGGGTCTAGTCATGGAAAGGGTGTTGGGGACCTTGTTTTGGTAAACGAGGATAAGGGCGCATTTGGATTACCGGATTTGATGAAGTCGGCCGCAGAGGTGCTTGGGAACGGGGCGTTGGGATCGTCGTATAAGGCCACGATAGCTAATGGGAGGACATTGGTGGTGAAGAGGATAAAGGACATGAACAAGATGGGAAGAGATGATTTTGATGCAGAGATTAGGCGACTTGGGGGACTAAGGCATTGGAATATATTGACTCCTTTGGCTTACCATTTTAGGAAAGATGAGAAGCTCTTGGTCCATGAGTACATCCCCAAAGGCAGTTTACTTTACCTGTTGCATGGTATGGATAGTATTTTTGCTCAAGTTTGCTAATAGAACTTTATCTCATAAGAGCTCTAAGGACTAAGGGTAACTTCCTAGCATTTGCTATGAAAATCTTCTTGGGGTTGTGACTGCAATCACTAATTTGATTTTCTATACCTGTTAATATTATGTTTAACAGTGTATGCATACCTATATAGGGTAAACATTAGCAACCTCTCCTGAAATTGATCTTAATGTTAGTAGTCCCAAATGTTTCACATAATGTATGTCATTGGCCTCTTTTCAATATTTTTTTTTTTTGTTAATATTTATTTTGTCCTTCACTTCACCAACTACATCATTTCTAAAAGGACTATAATACCTACTGTATCTTCTGAATTTGTGAACAAAAAATTAAGAAATTGTTGAAAGATGGATATGCCCCTCAGTTGACAAGTTTTACTTTTGAGCCACATGGTCTTTAAATTGACATTTTCGGAGTTACTTATTTGTAAGTCCCCTAATGTATATTAGGGATATATAGCCACTTTTGGGGGGCATTATATACAACTTGATTGATACTATGTCATATGTTTGGGTCGAACTATTTCACTAATATTTGTGCAATGCTCGTTTCTGTCTCATGCAACTTGTGCTCATAGATTCATTGATGTTAGCACCATGTAATGTATATCCCAATATCTCTGATTTCTGATTATAACTACGTATATACGTACTTCTTTTAGGTGACCGTGGCAGCTCTCATGCCGAGCTCAATTGGCCTGTCCGTTTAAAGATCATAAAAGGAATAGCCCGAGGATTGGGCTATCTTCACACCGAGCGAGCATCTTCTGACCTGCCCCACGGAAATCTCAAATCAAGCAATGTCCTTCTAGCGCCTGACCATGAGCCATTACTCACTGACTATGGTTTCATCGAGTTGGTCAACACAAGTCAAGCCTCACGAGCACTATTTGCCTACAAATCTCCCGAAGCATCGCAAAATCGATTAATCTCTCCGAAATGCGATGTGTACTGTTTGGGAATCCTAATTCTTGAAGTCCTTACTGGGAAATTTCCTAGCCAATATCTCAACAACGGCAAGGGTGGGACCGACGTGGTCCAATGGGTAAAATCGGCAATTTCAGAAAAGAGAGAAGCTGAATTGTTTGATCCTGATATCACAAGCTATAGAAGTGCTCTGGGTGAAATGGAGAGGCTTCTAAAAATTGGTGCTGATTGTACCGAAAATAACCCTGAAAAAAGAATAAATATCGGAGAGGCTATTAAGAGGATTGAGGAGGTACAAATTGAAGGTGGACAAGAGGGGAGGACTATACAATTGTTACCATCTTTGAGAGATGGGTACGGTGAATCAATACCGGTACAATCACGTGAAGCAAGCGTGAGACAGAACAGCATTGGAGATGTACCTGGCCTTCGGAGTAAAGACAGCTTTGCATTTGATATATCCTAGTGGGGGAAATTACACACTATAGTGTGTGAAACTTTTTGGTTATTGGTTCAAACAAAGGATATGCATGGGGGGGGGGGGGGGGGGGGGGGGGGGGGGGGGGACGATGAAAATGCAATGTGTATATTGTACTCATGTAGATTCAACAACATTACTTCTGCAGTGGCCTTTTCTTTTTTTTCTTTTTTAAAACTAAGATTGAAAGTTGTATATGATTCTTTGAAGAAGTAATGGACGTTATAGAGATATTCATGTAACTAGAACATAGGGATATAGAAACTTGTTACATATAGAAGTTTAAGTACTAGAATTTGTTCTTCCTTGAAGCTGCTTAACTAAAATTCTACATTTCTGCTTAGCTAATTGCATGATTGGATATTCATTTAAAGGAAGTAGGATCGATACGGTATACATGTAGTTCAAAATCAATTGACCCTTTTGACAGATATATATATATATATATATATATATATAAAGACAAGGCTTTTGATTTGATAAATGAAAAATGGCTCAAAGATTTTAAATTTGTGTTTGGTGAGCTATGTTCAATGAGGCTGAGACTTGAGAGGTTAGTGTTTATTCTTGAACTTTTGCAGTTTTTATTTGTTTATATAACTAAATCTGTGGAATTCAACCAGAAATGGATCAAACCTTTTGTACGTGTGTGCATCTTGTATAGATGCAGGCAATTTCTCTTCTCTATTTACTCTACAAGCAATTAGATGTTGAATTTAAAAATAAAAAATAAAAAAACACACCCTTTTGTTTCTTTCCAAGTTGATGATTTTTTTTAAAAAAAATTTCTAGCTTTGGTTGAGTTCATGTAGTGCGACCTGTCGATGTGTCTTTAGGTGTCAGACTTTCCTAAACTTCAAATCCCAGAATACTGAAAACAACTTGAAATGTGTCCTCTAGTTAGATACTGATCATATTTCAGAGGCGTTTTTAGCATATAAAAGATATTATCTTCCGTGTGACACACTGATAACATTTTTTTTTTCCAGGATATTCTCGAATAGAACTTGAATTAATTGGATTTTTCTATCTAGATCAGTTCATATGATGGAAAAATTGGAAACCCTTTTTTGCTATCAAATTTGAAAATCTTATTCCACCTTGGAAGCTAATTTGGGTACATCACATGTTGAACACTTATTTTGTGGAAGGCTGGCTGGCTGGTTTTACAATTGAGGAGCAAATTAGGGCACGTTTGGTAGGCAGGAATGGAATAAGACAGGAATGGAATGAATCCAGGAATGACCATTCCATTCCAAGGTGCATTCTTGCATACCAAACGTGCCCTTATAGTTTCTGGCCTGAACTCCAAATTAAGTAGCGGTCGGTCCATTAGCATGCATTACCTGCAGTGAGGTTTATGTATATATACATTTGTTCATTTGATTTGATTATACCTCCAAACATGACTACTACTGAGTACTGACATTAATTTCCCAATTAAGCTCCAACTCATCGGACAGTGTTGCATATGTATTAAAGTCAAATCCTTCTCTGTCTCACAGTAGATCATTACAGCTGGAAATCATGTAGTAGTAGTACTAGTATATGAAATAATATATTACATGTAGCTGGGGGTTCAATCAAATTTTGTAATCGGTACGAAACACGATAAAAAAAAAAAAAAAAAGACTTCTGCACTGCGCATACACGCGTGTACAATTATATTGTACATGTGCTCCATTCAATTACTAGATCTTCAAAAAAAAAAAAATTTTTTTTTTAAAGATTCTAGCTACTCTGTCAAATGTACTCTGTTTTATGTAATTAGTTAATATATATGTTCGTGTGATGACCATATGCACATGCACGTGTAGTTTTTTGACAGTAGATAAGTTGAGTTCATTAATTCATCATTTAACTCTTGATTAAATTAAGTGTGTTTTGCTCCTCATTTAGGCAACTGATCAGAGATGTAATTCAGATGGAAGGTTTAGCTCGTTATTGCTTGGTTGGGCTAATTAACATGAGGGTAATACTTGGGGCACAACCTTCATACAACTTTCATACAACCTCCCCAAAAGATGTATCTATCTCTTTCCTGTGTCACTGTAGGGTCCAATGACATTACAGGAGAGAGATAGACACATCTTTTAGAGAGGTTATATGAAAGTTGTATGAAGGTTGTGTCCCAAATATTACTCTTAACATGAAAGTATTTTGAGATATATATATATATATATATATATATATATATAAAGGTCAGGCTCTAGAATGAACATACCCAGTGAACATTTTTTTTTTTGCCTAAAAAAATATGTGGGTTAGTGGGGCGAGCACGGGTTAGTGGGGCAGCCCGTGGATTTTTTCAGGCCAAAAAAATGTTCACTGGGTATGTTCACTCTACCATATTCACTCTAGAGTCTGGCCGTATATATATATATATATATAATGTCAATGTGCATATATGCTTCTAAGCTCTTTGGGAATTAAGTCTAAAAGTTAGTAATTCTATGTTAAATATTTAAGCGTTTGGTTCATGCATTTTTATGACATGGAAGTCTGTGTGATCCAAATAATATATATGATGTTGGTCTTTTTGAACTAGATAGAAAATGAAGACTGCATGTACTACCAAACAGACCTCTCACTTTAACCCTTGAAACTGTTTATGAAACTCATTTTGACACTTTTGGCTAACAAATTTACCGAGAGCTATTCAATAATTTCAATCATTAACACGACTAAATGAATAATGCTACAGCTAGCTAGTTCTCTCAAATTAGTTTTACAGTACATGTGAAGGCGGAGCCACAATTGTTTGAAATTTTAACTAGCTCGATTAGCAGAGTTGGCCAGAGCTATAGGCTTCTCAAAGGGAGGCCAAGAATTCAAAACATCCACGAATCTCAAGTAGCTAGACGAACTGTATTTAGAACTTGGCGTGAGTTCGAATATTTCCGCCAACATACCTTCCCTAATCAAGTGCCCCGATTTTGCCTCTGTTTTACTCCATAAAAACGGGTAAATTAAACCATCTAAAATACTAGCGGGCATCCTGAAGTTAGGAGGACAAGCTGACATGATTTGTCCTCGTTTTAAAAAAAAAAAAAAAGGAAAGTTGAGCCACAATTAATTATAGGTAGGTCACTTAATTTTTTTTATTATTTAAAATTTGATAACCATTGGACTAAATTGCGTGTATAGGTTATGGCCGGGATCCTCTGTCATACATCTTAGTGTATTTGATTGTATCTTACCAGGGACGGATCCAGGAATCTAGTGTAGGGGGGGCGAAAACTTGCGGGGGTTGCCCCCGAATTTTTTTTTTTTGAGGTTTACTTATACATTTTTGATAATGAGATAACTGTATAAGGTGAGAAAAATACAAATTATTTGAATTAACAAGGTATGAAGCAATTTGTAAACTAAATTCAAAATTTATATTTATCAATACACCAAACATTTTAAAAAATTACATATAAACATCATGTTTTAAAAAAAAATTTAAGGGGGGGGGGGGGGGGGGGGGGGGGGGGGGGTGGGGCAAGCTTAATACTTAAGAAAAAAGTTTAGGGGGGGCGAGTGTATACACTTAACGTGTATTTACTAATAATACTAATACAATTAAGTGTTTTTTTCCAAATCTAGGGGGGGCGGTCGCCCCCACTCGCCCCCCCCTAGATCCATCCTTGTATCTTACACTAATTTGCCTTGGTAACAAAATGTTGTTAATCGGCAAAACAATCTCCACCTCCAAAAAAAAAAAAAAATTATATATATATATATATATATATTTGGGAAACCAATTTTATGTATGATATTTTTGCTCAATTGTAATTCAACCCACCTTAATTAACATTTGTCCTATCACATATGTTTTAATTTAATCCAGATGTATGAATCGCCCTGGGGCGTTGCCCACAACACTTCGTATAATATCCATTCGATCTCAGCTCTTCAGTCCTAACTAAAAATTCTGACTCTGCCCTTAATAATTTGATCCTAAAATGTTATAAGTAGATCCCATCATATGATAATTTTGAAAACCACTATAATTTTAAAAATAAAATAATTTGTAAAATTACTACTGCACATGAAAATCACAAGTTACAACATTATGGGACAAATTAATAGGATGTGTGATAAAACAAAAACAACGCACTAGACACTAGCTAGGATATCTGGGAGAGTTTTCCATAGATTATATATATATATATATATATATATATATATATATATATATTGAAGGCGCCGTAGTTTATCCTGAAGCTAAAAGTCAACCAACTCCAACATCAACTTTCAATGGCATTTGCGATGAAAAGCCAGAGAAATTGACTCTTTCAACCTACAATTAAGAATAATAGATTTCTATCTCAATATATAGAATCACTGTTTGCTGACAATTCGGCTTATATATATTACACCAAGGTGTTATGAGGGTAGACTAGAAGTACTAAAATGATCAAACCATATATTTGAAACTATGTATTAGAGTCGAACATATGTTCTTCCTGTAAGACTATAATTGATAAAAATTATCATGCGAAAATAATTTAATAGATCTTGAACACAACACATCTTAAGAAATTATGTATGAACTAAATATAATATATACAACTGTTAGTCATTGAGATTGATAGAGATCGGAATTGAAATCCGTTAAATTGAACCTTACTAATGGCTTATCATTTTTCTCTCTATCTCTCAATATAACCAAGAACTAATTTTCTATAATAGATGGATTATCTTTTAAGGGGTGTTCTAGAGTCTTTTATAAAGGAGAGAAGAGAGCCCTTTAATTGCTGTCATGAATGACTATCTTGGAAGATGAACTGTTCTATCATGAGTTTTAACATAATCATCCCAAGTCATTTATATAATTGATATTGAGATATTTTGGGACAAATACACTTTGGTACCCTACACCTTCACCAAAATTTCATTTTGGGCCCTATACTTCCAATTGTAACACTTAGGGCCTTCTAGTCTCCTTCTAGTCTCACTTTTGTTTCAATTAAGGACAATTACTAACACCGATAGTCCAAATGGACGGAAAACCCTACGTGGGGATCACGTGAGCCCATTTAGGCACCAATTGTAACACTTAAGGCCCTCTAGTTTCACTTTTGTTTCAATCAAGGCCGATTACTAACACCGTTAGCCCAAATGGATGGAAAACCCCACGTAGGGACCATGTGAACCCAGGGGCGAATACACATAGGGGCAAGATGGGGCAGTTGCCCCCTCTCAACTTTTCAAAATCACTATTTTATCCTATAAATTTCAAGCATTATTTATTTTTGCCCCTTAATTGTCCCCCCTCAACTTTTCAAAATCATTCTTTTACCTGATATTTTTCATACATTAGCCATTTTTGCCCCTCCAACTTTTCAAAAATATTTATTTTACCTTATATATTTCATGCTTTATTCATTTTTGCCCCTTAATAGCCCTCTCAACTTTTTAAAATAATTCTTTCACCTTACATATTTCATACTTTATTCATGTTTACCCCTTAATTGCCCCTCAGGTTTTCAAAAAAAATACTTTGACGCTTAAAAAAACGGATCGGGGGGCGCTATCCCCGAAATTTATAGGATAAAATAGTGATTTTGAAAAGTTAAGGGGGGACAACTTCCCCCTCTTGCCCCTATGTGCATTCGCCCCTGGACTCACATGGTCCCCACGTGGGGTTTTCCATCCATTTGGGCTAACGGTGTTAGTAATCGTCATTGATTGAAACAAAAGTAAAACTAGAGGGTCCTAAGTGTTACAATCGGCGTCTAAATGGGCTCACGTGGTCCCCACGTGGAGTTTTCCGTCCATTTGGGCTAATGGTGTTAGTAATTATCCTTGATTGAAACAACAGTGAGACTAGAAGGCCCTAAGTGTTACAATTGGAAGTATAGGGCCCAAAATGAAATTTCGGTGAAAGTGTAGGGTACCAAAGTGTATTTGCCCTAGATATTTTTTATTGGCTAAATAGTTGGTGGAGTCCAACCAGCATAGAAGACTAGAGGGCCACCTTTTCTAAGACTTTTAAAAGTCACATAGGACTCTTAAAAGTCATACCTGAGTTTACATTCTCCCACTTGGTCTACTAGGCCGATTATGATATTTGACTTAGTTGGATTCCACATATAAAACTTTAATACGTGATCACAAAATTTCAAAATTAGCCAATACACCCAATCTATAAGATACTGTCATACTAAAATTAGCATCGACTATCAATGTGAGTCATAGCGGTTGTACACCATTTATGTCGTATTCCCTTGCATGCACCACACCATTAATAACCTTTATTAACCTAGTCTACTATATCGAAATGCCCATGTAATTTGTCTTGTTAAGACATTTTCTGTTTATCAAACAATAAAATATAATTTGTGCATGCTTAATTGAAAACAAGAAACAAACAGAAACATATATACTTTAATTGCGTATAAGTGTCAATTACACTACAACTAAAATATCCATCATTTACATCATTGATTACTCAAAAGACCTATCCTTCTAACATGTTCTTTATATGTCTTTTGAGGTTATCCCTTAGTCAATGGATCAGCAATCATAAGAGTGGTGCTCAAATTTTTAATTAACACTTGTTGTTTTTGGACTCTTTCTCTAACAACCAAGTACTTAAGTTCTATATGCTTGGAACTGCTAGAGTACTTTCCATTCTCAGAGAATAAAATTGTCGTGGTATTGTCACAATAAAGTTTTAGCGGCCTAGCAATCAAGTCAACAACACTAAGTCTTGAAATCAAATTTCGCAACCATAGAGCATGACTGTGGCCTTAAAACATGCTACAAACTCGCCTTCATCGTGGATGAAGCAATAATGGACTACTTCACACTTTTCTACGAGATTGCTCCACCAGCTAGCAGAAAAACAAACATGATGTGAACTTTCTGCTATCTAAGCAACCACCAAAATCTGAGTCTGAGTACCCGATCACTTCTAACTGATCTGATCTCCTATATGTGAGCATATAATCCTTCGTCCCTTGACGATATCACATAACCTTATTCGCTTTTTTCTAGTGTTCCATTCCTGGATTAAATTCTGCAACCATAGAGCATGACTTATGGCCTCAAAACATGCTACAAACTCGACCTCCATCGTGGATGAAGCAATAATGGACTGCTTTATACTTTTTCACG
Organism: Hydrangea macrophylla; assembly: GCA_033977485.1. Lineage (NCBI taxonomy): Eukaryota > Viridiplantae > Streptophyta > Magnoliopsida > Cornales > Hydrangeaceae > Hydrangea > Hydrangea macrophylla. The sequence continues at coordinate 136,514,058 of CM066991.1, forward strand.
AGATTGCTCCACCAGCTAGCAGAAACACAAAGCTTGATATAGACTTTCTGCTATCTAAGCAACCACCAAAATCCAAGTCTGAGTACCCGATCACTTCTAATTGATCTGATCTCCTATATGAGAGCATATGATCCTTCATCTCTTGAAGATAGGGGTGGCAATCGGGTCGTGTCGGGTCATAATCGTGTCGGGTCATTATCGTGCCGGGTCATTATCGTGTCGGGTTATAATCGTGTCATTCTTAACGTGTCATAATCGTGTCGGGTTATAATCGTGCCGGGTCATATACGGGTCACCCGTTTAACCCGTCTAACCCGTGTAGGGTGTCATCGGTTCGGTTCGGATCGAATCAAATTTTTATTTTTTATTTCAAAATTTTTTTAAACCAACCGAAGTGGTCGGTTCGGTCGATTTTTTCGCCCTTTGGTCGATTTTGCCAATTTGGATTGTCAGATCAATTTTTTAGTTGTAAGTAATTTAAGAAAACCGATCGATTAGCTCGGTTCGGCTATTCGAAATAAGCTTATAGCCCTACTAAGAACACAAACAAGTCTTCCATCAAATGTATCAATTATTAACACGTACATCTTAAATACCAAAATACTACAAATGTAGCAATATTTAACTATTATAAACTTAACACCCAAGCACATCCACACAAACTGAATAAGAAGAAATATTGTTTTTACTAACTGTATAAAAAAATTTCTTCACTTGCCATCCATCAAGAATCAAGATTAACAGTTGTATTTGTCTAATTGACTAATTTGTCTCCCTCCCAATCCAGCAATCCTAGCGGGCTTCCTCTCTTTTTTTTTTTTAATTTTTTTAATTTTTATTTTTATGCAATGTTTGATGCATGAATGCTTCCAGGCTCCAGATTCCTTCGTCCCTTATTAGTTATTAATTATTATTTTTTTATTACATTAGTTATTAATTATTATATATAATTTATTTGTTTGGTAAGTTGGTAACTACTCTTTTTTTCTTGTGAGCAAAAATTTTTTTTTTTAGTTTATATATATCTATATATATTTTAAATAATAATTTTAAAAAAAAATATTTTTTATATTACTTTTATTTTAGACTTCCATATTATTAAAAATTATTTTCAAAACTAAAAAAAAATGCCCCAACTGCACTTAAATACTTAATCGGGTCAAACGGGTTAGACGGGTTGACCCGCTTCAACCCGTTTATTAATCGTGTCAAACGGGTCGACTCGTTTATGACCCGTGCCCTTATACGGGTCACCCAAACCCGTTTATTTTCGTGTCGGGGTTGCCGTATCGTGTCGAAAATTGGCAACCCTACTTAAAGTTATAGCATAACCTTCTTTGCTGTTTTCTAGTGTTCCATTCCTGGATTACTTTGATATCTACCTAGCATTCCAACTACAAAGCTAATATCCAGTCTGGTACAAGTTTGAGCAACATTAAGCTGCCCACAACTGATGCATATGGAATTTTCTTCATTTGTTCCTTTTCTATGTCATTCCTAGGGCATTGACTTTCATTTAACTTGTCACCTTTCATGATTGATGCATCACTGACTGAACACAACTGTATATTCAATCTTTCGAAGACTCGATTGATATAACCTTTCTGAGATAGTCTTAGCAATCCTTGAGATCGATCCCTAAAGATCTCTATGCGAATGGCATAGGATGCCTTACCCATATCAATCATCTTAAAGCACTTGGCAAGATACTCGTTGGTTTTGTGCAATAAACCAAGATCACTACTAGCAAAAAAAATGTCATCCACATACAGGACTAAAAAGATAAACTTGTTCCCACTGATCTTCAGATATATACATTGATCAACAATGTTTTCCTTAAATCCAAAAGCAGTAATGGTATCATTAAACCTTATATATCATTGCTTGGAAGCTTGTTTAAGACCGTAAATGAACTTCTTTAATTTGCAAGCAAAAAAATGTCATCCACATACAGGACTAAAAAGATAAACTTGTTCCCACTGATCTTCAGATATATACATTGATCAACAGTGTTTTCCTTAAATCCAAAAGCAGTAATGGTATCATTAAACCTTATACATCATTGCTTGGAATCTATTTAATACCGTAAATGAACTTCTTTAATTTGCAAGCCAAATGCTCTTTCCCTTCCTTTACGAACCCTTCAAGTTGTTCCATGTAGATATCCTCATCCAAATTTTCATTCAAAAAAGTGGTTTTCACATCCATTTGATGTAATTCTAGGTCATAATGAGCTACAAGTGCCATAATAATTCTTAGTGAGTCCTTCTTAGATACTGGAGAGAAGGTCTATCTATAATCAATACCCTCTTTCTGAGTAAAACTTTTAGCCACAAGTCTAGCCTTATATCGCTCAACATTGCCTTTAGTATCGTGTTTATAGCCGACATTTTTTTTTTTTTTTTTTACAATTATTAGGCAATTCGACGAGATCCCAGACACCATTCTGGTCCATCGATTTCAACTCTTCATCATAGCATCGATCCATTTACTAGAATTATCACTTTCTATGGCTTGTGAAAATAAAACCGGATCTGTGTTAATCCCAATATCAAAATCAGATTCTTGTAGATACACCATATATTCATCTGAAATGGGAGGTCTCCTTTCCCTGTGAGATCTCCTCAGAATTGCCAGCTGTGGTGGTTCTACATTATTTTCAATGGCAATATCCTCATGAAGTGGTGAATCATTTCTATTATGCTATTCATTTCCCTTAACTGATTGAATAGCTTGAGGAACAACAATTTCTCGAGGAGGAAAGGGTGGTAGGATATCCACTCTTATTTCCTTGAGATTTACCTTTCTTGATTCATCACTCCTACTAACTTCGCCATTCTCTAAAAATATGGCATTACTAGTTTTTACAATTCTCATACTATGGTTAGGACAATAAAATTTGTACCCTTTGGACTTATCAGGATAACCAACAAAATATCCAGATATCCTTAAATCTATCTTTTTCTCATGTGGATTGAAGATCCTTGCTTCCATTGGACAACCCCAAACATGTCAAACTAGGCTTTCTACTAGTCCACAACTTGAAAGGAGTTGTTGGGACTACCTTACTAGGAACCCTATTCAAGATATACATTGCAGTCTTTAATGCTTCATCCCACAATGAATCAGGTATAGTCGAAAAACTCATCATACTCCTAACCATATCTAAAAGAGTACGATTACGCCTTTCAGCAACTCCATTCTACTGTGGCATACCTGGCATTGTGTATTGAGCACAAATGTCATACTTTTCAAGAAATTTGGCAAATGGGCCAGGATGTTGACCCGTCTCATCATATCTACCATAGAACTCATCACCTTGATCAGACCTCACTATTTTAACCTTTCTATCTAACTGCCTCTCGACCTCAGTAATGAACACCTCAAGGATGCCAACAGCCTCACTATTTATATTATTTTGTAAGTGGATTTTCGGGGTGTTACAATTTGGTATCAGAGCATATACCCAGCCGGAAATGTAGGACTAAGTTTAGAGAGTGACAACCAAAATGGATCAAACAAATAGGTCAGATACTTTCATGGGAGAATCGATGAGGCTAGTACAATATATTTTTACTACTTGAATTTTTGTCTTTATAAAAAATGTATATATATTGAAAATTTTCAAATTGTTTGTCAAAATATTTACACTTCAATTTCGTGGACGAAATTTCTTTTAAGGTGGGTAGGATGTAATACCCCGCATTTAGTTTTTTTCATTTTTTATCTAAAATATACCAATTTTAGAATTTTTAACTGTGTTAAAATACATGTGTTTGCGCGTGGTGGTGTAAGTGACCACACGGAATAATTTCTAGGGGCAACTTGGGCCCAAAGAAATTCGTGCATGATGTGTGCATGTGCTTGGTGCGTGTGTGTAGTGTGTGTTTGAGTGTGTGGTGTGTGTTTTCGCTTGGTGCCAAAGTAACAAAAGTCTATATATATATACACACTAGCATCTCCTCCCTCCCAACTCATCAACACTCTGCCCTCCCTCTAGCATATATATATATACACACACATATATGGATATAGAAAGAAAGAGAAATAAAAGAAGTAGAAATAGGAAGAGTTTGAGAATTGCTCAACATCATTTTTAAGATACGAGGTTGTGTACAATATGCTCTTGAATCTCCGGAGTACTTTCTTTTCATCCATATTACTCTCTTTGCTTATGTTGCCTTTCTATTGGAATCTATGTCGTTTTCATTAAATGTTATTAAAATATTATTTTGACTAAATGCCATAGAACTGAAGGGTACATGAGCAATGAGCACCTACCAAGATTCAACAAGCCTCAGGGACTGAGAAATAGTGACGGGTGAGGTGAAGTTGGTGTCTCTTATTGCTATGTTTCCAAGAAGAACCTGGTATGTCACACCCCAACCCGCCTCGTGCGGATTAGGACACGTGTAACAATGCTACAAGCTCCCTATCACATTAATTTGTAAAAAAATATACAAATTACTAAGAAACACATGTGTTTAACCACATTAAACAACTCTATTGTTACAAAATAGGCCCCAAGGCAAAATGGTCATTTATAAAGTATGTAAATTTTTTATACCAAAAGTTAGAATTTTGAGTCCCGGTTCCAACGCAACAAACGGCACGCGAAACCGAGTTTTCTAGAAGAAGTTATGCATGTTTCCGTAAAAACGGTCATGCTGGGAAAAAATACAAGGCGGATCGATCCCTTCATTATGGGCGGATCGATCCATATACTTGACATTCTCGCAGAATGCTCCCTAAAAAGGGCTGATCGATCCCCTCATAAAGGGCGGATCGATCCCCTTCATAATTCTGCTGCTCAAATTCTTTTGCTGTCAAAACAAGTTTTTAACTTATCAAAACACAACCAAATCTCATAGAAACCTTATGAAACTTTGGGAAATCAACTCCAACACATTTCTAAATATGTTTAAACTCAAGTTAAGCATGGATCATAGAACCATATTCACAATTTGATCAAATCCACCATGAACTCATCTCATTTGGTTCAAGAACAAACTTTTCAACTTTAAAACTCAATTCTCATTCAAAGTTTATAAAACTTGTTGGAATTCAACCCAAAGTCATAACTAACATTACAAACACTAAAGAAACATGTCCAAGACACTAACGACACATCCGGACTTGCCGAAATGGTCCTAACCATTAACTTGCATCAACTTGGGCAAAACAAAAGGAATTTTACATTGGTTCCCAAATTCACATCCAAACTTTCCAAAATACAAGTTAGGGTCCAAATATGAACATTAACTTAAGTAAAACCATAATTTACATCTGTGTACAAGTTCAAAAGTAATCTACAAGCATGGGCCACAAATCTCCCCCATCTCTCCCATCTCTCCCATCTCTCCCATTCACAAGTCAAGACTTTAATTCACAAGTCAAGGATACTAACCCACAAGTTATACTATATTACAATTTATAAACATAATTACAAGACCCAAATCTCCTTCCCAATCCCGAGCACATCACTTCCTCTCCGGGTATTGCTCCGTACCTGCGGTGGTTGTTATGTACCACAACAGAAATAGGAAAACGGTTTTCTTAAGCAAATTGCTTAGTGAGCATTCTAAGCATGACTGAATGTTTAACATGTGCAATGCAACAATCAACATATAAATCATATTTGTAGTCGCCGAGTCACCGGTTATATGGTTCATTCAGACCCGAAGACCTCCCTTGGTCCCGTGGTCACTTCTATTCCTTGGACTTCCGTATTTATCGGATTCTTCCTCTTCGCCACCCTTATTACTCCCAACAATGAACCATTTCCCCGGTGCTCATTGACTACCACATAGACATATAAGCACATAACATGCATCAACATATAGTTTTCACAAAATTTATATGAAATTCACAATCCACCAATATAGTAACTTCTAAACATGATATCAACAACCAAAGTTATACAAGGATTCATTGACCACCTTAAACACAATCATTTTTAGGCTAGAAAACTCACCTCTACCAAGATTATACCCCAAATTCAAGCTAACATGTGCTGAATTACTCCCAATCCAAGCTCAATTTCTACCCCAAGTGAATTCCTACAAGATTTCGGTAGACGACGTCTCACCGTCAAATACAAGCTTCTAAAATCTAGCAATTTAAACAGAAATTAAGGGTATAGAAATGATCGTCTCACCTCCACGAGTCCGAAAACGGCTTCGATTCGTGAATCCGACGAACGGCGGCGACGGAACGGCGAGAATTCGACGTCGGTGACGGTTTCTCCGTTTCTCTCTCCGAGCTCTACTCTTTGTTTTGTTTTAATTCTGCTGAAATGAGAGACACTCTCATTGACACACACATGCCATGCATGTAGTGTGTTGTCACTCCCTCAATTTTCCTCACTTTCCATTTACACCCCCAAAGTTTGTTAAGTTCCTATTATGAAATCCCCCAAACATTCCATTAACTACCCAATTATCTAATGAGGGTTCGTCTAAGTTCCGTATGAGTCCCAACGTGGGTCCCACATATTTTGTGAAATTGCTATCGCACCTACCAATTTTACATCTTTTTCATTTATACCCTTACTTGGGTGTCCAAACTAATCCTACCACATAACAATATCTATTAAAAGCAATTTAGCAAATATCCATGTAATCATATAAAATTGCATTTAATCACTTAAAATGCAAATTACCAATTTACCCTTCAATGGGTTAAATTTCAATACCTGTCCCACCTCTCTGGGGACTTTTCCAACTAGTGTCCCTCTCTGAACACTTTTTACTTGGGCGAGTCCAAGCCTCCCCTTAATCCATTTTATACACTAATTTCACTAATTAATGCATATTAATACAAATAATTAACCCGTTCTCCGGGTACGGGTGTTACATGGTATGATGCTCCTGGGTGAGCGGGTAATTTGTGTGATCAATTGGGTTGTGTGACATGTCTATTTTATTTTATCCTAGCAATTGCTTATGTCGTCATGGTTGTTCATTGTACTTTTGAAGCCTTCGTTATTCCTGTCATATTGTAGACTTCCCCGTGTGTTATTTTAGATGTAGGTACCACTGGTAGCAGTCAAATTGGAGTACGTTAGAGTACCATGTGGGTTCGAGTTATTTGGGTCCTAGTCATGTAATGAATTTAAATGTAATTTTGGGCACTCAAGTATAACTATTTTTGTTGTTTTAACATACACTTAACTATTTACAATTTTAATGAAAATATTTATATTATTTTGTAAGTGGATTTTTGGGGTGTTACAATTTGGTATCAGAGCATGTATCCAGCCGAAAATCTAGAACTAAGTTTAGAGAGTGACAACCAAAATAGATAAAACAAATAGGTCGGTTACTTAGTTCCACATCTCCTGGGGGAATCGATGAGGGTAGTACAATATATTTTTACTACTTGAATTTTTTGTCTTTATAAAAAATATATATATATTCAAAATTTTCAAGTTGTTTGTCAAAATATTTACACTTCAATTTCATGGACGAAATTTCTTTTAAGGTGGGTAGGATGTAATACCCCGTATTTAATTTTTTTTTTTTTCATTTTTTATCGAAAATATACCAATTTTAGATTTTTTTTTAATTGTGTTAAAATACTTGTGTTTGTGTGTGGTGGTGTAAGTGACCACAAAGGATAATTTCTTGGAGCAACTTGGGCCCAAAGAAATTCATGCATAGTGTGTGCATGTGCTTGGTGCGTGTGTGTAGTGTGTGTTTGAATGTGTGGTGTGTGTTTTAGCTTGGTGCCAAAGTAACAAAAGTCTATATATAAATATATACACTAGCATCTCCTCCCTCCCAACTCATCAAACTCTGCCCTCCCTCTAGCATATATATATATATATATATACACACACATATATGGATATATATATATATATATATATAAATCTATGGATATAGAAAGAAAGAGAAATAAAAGAAGCCGAAAATAGGAAGAGTTTGAGACTTGCTCAACATCATTTTTAAGATACGAGGTTGTGTACAATATGCTCTTAAATCTCCGGAGTATTTTATTGTCATCCATATTTGTACTCTCTTTGCTTATGTTGCCTTTCTATTGGAATCTATGTCTTTTTGATTAAATGTTATTAAAATATTATTTTGACTAAATGCCATGGAACTGAAGGGTACATGAGCAATGAGCACCTACCAAGATTCAACAGGCCTCAGGGACCGAGAAAAGGTGACGGGTGAGGTGAGATTGGTGTCTCTTATTGCTATGTTACTAAGAAGAACCTGGTATGATGCTCCTGGGTGAGTGGGTAATTTGTGTGATCGGTTGGGTTGTGTGATTGGTCTATTTTATTTTATCCTAGCACTTGCTTATGTCGTCATGGCTGTTCATTGTACTTTTGAAGCCTTCGTTATTCCTGTCATAATGTAGACTTTCCCGTGTGTTATTTTAGATGTAGGTACTACTGGTAGCAGTCAAATTGGAGCACGTTAGAGTACCATGTGGGTTCGAGTTATTTGGGTCCTAGTCGTGTAATGAATTTAAATGTAATTTTGGGCACTCAAGTGTAACTATTTTTTGTTGCTTTGACATACATTTGACTAATTTAATGCAATTATTTATATTAGTTTGTAAGTGGATTTTCGAGGTGTTACAAGAGTGGTCAACAAATATCTGCATGAATTATATCAAGAAGCTTACTTCTTGTGGCTCCTTTTTTTATTGTGTTTGGTTTGTTTTCCCTTAATGCATTCCACACACACACGCTTGAAAATCAATGAAGTCTAGGTTATCCAAAATCCCAGTCTTTACCAATCTCTCATTTCTATCCCTTGAGATATGGCCCAGTCGTTTATGCCACAAGATTAAAGATGTTTCATTAATTAGGCCACGATTTGAACCAATATACGAATGCAGGGCTATTAAAGATTGTGCAAACTCATGATTCAAGACAATTTTATATAAACGTCATATAAAATTCTAGAACCAGCCATAATAGAATTAAACATTACACTGAGTTTTGCATAACCAAATAAAACTGAATATCCAAAAATATCTAATCTAGAAAAGAAACTTAACTCTTAGAAATCGAAGGAACATAAAGAGTGTCTATAAGATCCATCTGATGACCCATCTCCAAGAGCATGCAGTAGGTTTTAACGGATACCTCTTCCGCTTTGAGACGGTTCCCCATATACACGAATCGTTCACTGTCCTTTGGCTTCTAGGTTGTAAGGAATCCCTGCATCGAATTTGTTCTGTGAGTCATGGTCCCATAGTCAATCTGTAATACCTTGTATTTTAAGTATTTATTAATACACAGAGATTCTATCTATTTCCCTTGACCATATTAAAATTTTCACTTTTAATCGATCAAAGTTCGTTCGAGCGATCGATCATACTTTGATCAATCGAACTCGTCTGGATATTTCATCTGTAGTTCACGCAAACATTGCCACCTGCATCCCCAATCCCCTTTATATATACATTGTGCTCTTGTGTGTAGTGTGTTTGGAAAACCAGAATTTGTGAGAGAGAATTGTGTGTTTGTGTCTTAATATATATATATACTCACATATATATACTTATATTATATATATACACACTGTAAAAGGAAGAGAGAGAGAAACAGAGAAGAAGGAAGAAGAAGAAGGGATAGAGAGAGAGAGAAATGAGGCAGAGGCAGAGACGGAGGAGAGAGAAGATGTAGACACCCCATTTTGATGGCTATCAGATTTAGGAGACTCATAGCTTGGTGGTTCACAATGATCGTAAAAGACTCAAAAGGACTCCTGGAAGTTAGTTCTATTTCTCAAAATGTTCAGAGTGACCAAAATGCCCCTGAAAGCCCGAAAACTCCCAGATTTGGTCCCAAAGTTCTGGAAACATGCTATGACGTAAGAAAAATGATAAATGAGTTTTTTAAAGAAAAATTGGATGAAATCGTCAGCTCCCAGAGACCCCTGGAAGTTCCCGGAAAGTCCCCGTTGACCGGTTTGACCAAGGTTTGACCAAGTTTGACCAAAATCGTCCGAATTTGCCAAAATTGTTCTAGATCGTAAGAAAAGTATTAAAATGAGTTCTAAAAGAAAATCGAGCGAAAACGTCAGCTCCTGAGAACTCCCGGAGATTTCCCAGACTTTCCGGGAATCCCAAGTTTGACCAGTTTGACCAGAATTTGACTTTAAAACCGGGGCACCGTAACAATTTTCAAATATTTTCATGGATACTAAAGGTCAATAACTTTCCAACGGTATATCGCACATAATTTTCGGATTTAAAACGAGTCTATTATGAATTTTCGAAGGCGAAAAAGGCGATCAAATCGACTTTTATCGCAAATACCGAAAAACTTTTCAAAGTGACCTATCCCCGAACTATTTTTTTATGTAAAGTAGACTTCATTACCTTTCCAACGGTATATCATAACCTCAGTTTGGAGTTCATACGCATTTTCTATGAATTTTGGACGAAATAGGGCCTTTTCGCAAATACCGGAACCTTAGGGGCCTAAACAGCATTATCTGGACGAAGGAGGAGCAGTGCCGCCGTGGCACTGGCCCACTGCCGCCGCGGAACTGGCCCAGTGCCTCCGCAGCACTCCCCTCCAGAACAGTGTATTTTTTATAATTTTTCTTGGGGGTTCATTTTGATTAATTGAAAACCAAAACGACGTAGTTTTATGATTTCAGATGTTTGGGACCAATGGGAACACTTTCTAAATCCCAAAGCCACCCTAAATTGGCCTATTTAAACCCCCCATTGCTCTTCATTTTAGAGGGGGGCCAAGTGAAAAGCTTGACAAAGTTGTAGAGAGAAAGAGAGATAGAGATAGATTTAGAAGTGAGAAAGGAGCTTCCTCCTACTATTTTTCTATAGAAAGCGAGTTCCAACCTTGTTTCCTCCACCATTCTTCTATATACTTCATCATCAATACACCCAATCACCATTTCTCTAAGCATTTTTGAGTTAGGAAGCTACTTCCATGTCCAAATGTCTATATCTATGAGTGAAACACCAAGCTACAAGTCCAATATCACATTGATTATCATCTATTGATTTGTTCATTTACTTGCTTGTTCATATTATGTTTATCTCTTCCTAACCTCATTTCTTTTTATTGTTCTTTATTTACTTACTTGTTCATCATCATCTAGATGATGACATGAAGTTTGAGGTGAGTGAATCCTTATGGATAGTAGCTCTTGACCTCAAAAACATGTTTGATAGATGATGATTATAACTTCAATATCTCCAAAGTATCCTTGAAGTTATGTTCAAATAAAAATGAATCTTTCCAACAATCTTGGAGGTTCTTGATGATGAGTTTGATGTTGATATTCCAAGAGGTTATAATCTCTATTTGATGTTGAAAATATACTTTCAAAACCTCTATTTCAAAACCCCTCTTGAAACCCCTCATTTTGATCTCAAGAAAGAAAACTCTAGTTTTCCCCAAAATCTTGAAAACAGTGAGTCAAAACAGTGAGTGATCTGAGTTCAAAGATTTCTCTAGAACTCAATACTCAATGTATGGATGAAAGACCACTTGGAAAGTCTTCCTAACTCATTAGAGAACACCTAGGATTTTTGGTTTGACTTGAAAATACTTGAAAATGGCCCATTTGGACCCAAACATTCTCTCCAGATATTCTGTTTTTGCTGTCACAGCAGCTTGGTCTACTTTCAACTTGTTTTACAGAAACCTTTTCCAAAAGGGGTGGTCCTAAATTATTTTTCCTTTGAACTTCAGTGTCTTATGGAACGTTCTATATAATATGGGCCTCTAGATGTTTTGTTTTCATTTTCTAAGATTTTTCAACATTTCAGTCGACAGTACGGACTCTGTTTCTGAGTGACCTCTATTGTTCATATAATTTCTCTCAATCTGTGATAGTTATCAAAGATTGGCTTTTTGGGTTGTGTTCTAGACACAATAAGGAGGATCCCCATAAATAATGATGCATTGAAAATATTCCTAACCCCTTTTTTCCATTTTCACAAGATCATATTACTGTTCTGTCCACTATTCACAGCAAGCATACTTTTACTTCCATCCTTTGATTTGATGCTTACATGTACTCCAAATTAGTTCATATCTTAGGAAGTAGTTCATACTACATTTGTACATATCCCATATTGATTTCATTCATTCATTCATACACATTCTAGACTTCTAAGTCATTCTAGGAATCCATGAACACAAAGCACACTACAACCTTGGCGCATTCTAGATACATACATTGCATCCATGCAAAGATTTGGGGCTTTATGTGACTCCTAATCTAAGAAGATCATAAGGAATGATCATGATCACATGTTCATGTTTTCTCTCGATCTAATCATCCTTTCTCATCCGTCCCGGGGATTGAGAGATCTTCTTTTCTCAAAGAATAACATGCATCATACTAGCTTGCTAAGCATATTTTGATTTCTTTGATTATTTGTTTCAAGAACAATTCATGTCCCCTTTAGATTAGGGAAACTTAATTACTTGATATGTGATTAGACGATCTTTCCTAGGTTTATTCGTGTGATCTTTCACTTTGCATTGTGTGATACTTGGCTTAGATCTTATGAATGATATCTTGTCTTTAGATCTTCCATTTCAAAATTTCTTATGTGATGTAATATACTATCATAGTATTAATTGTCGAACCATACATAGTATAAGATGATTATTTGGATGCTAATTGAGGCCCGTCGAAAGACAGGGCGAGTTGAGGGTGTTTTAGTCGTGACAAAGGCTCCTTCCTCTCTCGTACCAAAACCCCGAACCAAGTTCTTTGGTTATGAAGGGCAGGTGCCCTTATCCGCTTGGGTGAGTCAAATTTGGATTTCTTGGTTCCCTAAAGACCAAGTGGCGACTCTGTATCTGTTTTCGACAGACCATTTTCTTTTCCTTTTCAAATCAAACAATTTCAAACCTAAAAGGCGGGCCCCTTCCAAATGCCGGTGCGTGTCCACAGAGGAGGCCATTGGAGGGAGCACAAGAGCTCAAAGCTTTTCCAAACGCGCCTTAACGACATTCGATAAGTTCTAAACTCACTTGGTATCTTTAATATGATGTTTTACAAGATTTGGTCACAGATAAATGAATCCAAACACACCTTAACACATCTGGACATTCACTGTTCAGAACCTCTGGAGAAGATGACTCTCGAGCGATTGAACTGGATTCAATTGATCGAAAGGACTTCGATCGCTTGAGCTTTACTTTTTCCAATCGATTGAAATGGTTTCAATCGATCGAACTTTACAGAACATCAATTGTTCCTTTTGTTTATTTTATAAGAGGTTCGAATGTTTGATTTTTGATTCGAACTTTCAGTATGCGATTATGGGTGGTCAGGGATAATGTGACAACAAAGATAAGTACGATTAAGAATAACGGATTAACATGATGACGTTAGAAGCTATGCGGTTCATGTATGAGTTCAATATACATTCATTTCAATCAGAGTAGTCAGGCCATAGTGGGAAGTCATGTATCAATGTTAGTAAGGAGTATAAGTAGATTTGATAAATTCTGGGAATGGTATGCGGGTGGATGCCTGGTCATGTTATGCTTTCACATGCAGTTGATGGTTTATATCCTTAACGAACAGTGAGCAGGACCATGTAGTCCTAAGATAGCTAGTGATCCATGTTTTATTCTTAACGAGCAGTGGATGAGTTATATTCTTAACGACCAGTGGATGGGGATCACTGGTAGACATCGCTGAGTTGTGGTAATAGATTTAATATGCTATTGTTCAAAGCATCGTATCCCTGATATGCAGTGGATGGGTATATATCCTTAACGAGCAGGGGATGGAATGACATGGTGTCCATGATATGCGGTACATGGTATATATCCTTAACGAGCAATGTACAGAATGATGGTATATTATATTAGGTGAACGATTGAGTCTATTCTCTCAGTCAAGGTACGTCAGTTGTCGTGTCGATTATTGGTCTCTAGATAAAAAAGACGATAAGGGTTGAGTAACGACGTTGGAATACAGAGAAAATATTACTTAGTAGAACTATTTCTTATGACTTCTATAAATTGTATTACGTTATATAATTGGTACCTTGCGAGTTTCTATTCACTCAGCTCTCAGTAAACTGACGGCCGTTATTGCCTGGACATTCCCCGTCCAAACTACCCCGTTCTTACTAATGCAGGTGATGGAGCTTATCACGATGGCTACTACCCTAAAGGGGAATATGCAGAGGGTGATCCCATTGACGCTGGTTGTACCGGAGAAGACTGTTACGCTGACAACTACCCTTACGCCATCTAGAGAAGAAGAATTTATAGATAGTTTATATTTCTGTTGCACTTTATTAGAACGGAAACTTGGGCATATGTTGTCTCTAGATCCGTTGTGATCCTGAGGACCACTCTGATGTTTGTAATTGATAGAATCGTTATTATATTTTCAGTTGTCTACTGTTTCTATTTATTTTGTTGGACTAGTACTATGTAGTGTGGACAATTAGTGACATTCACCCGTTATTCCCTATGAATCCAAAAAAAAAATTTATTTTTCTCTATTTTTGCTGCTCCAAGGCGTGACACAATCCACCAAGTGTTAGAAGGAACTTCATCAAAATTTGGTTCATAACATATAGAGGAAAGATTTATACCTCTCATTTCGAACCACGCTCTGTGCTTGCTGCAGTCCTTCTTTACATGTCCTTTCTTGCCACAGAAGTAACATGTGACAATGAACTTTCCACAACCCTGGCTACTTTTCCCAGGTCCATCTCCTTTCTTTGGTGGAATTCTTTTTCCTTTCATAAACTTTCCTTTCATTTTAGCTCCTTTAGTTACAACCAGTACAGAGTGGGGTCCTTCTTGCCTTAATCTCACTTCCTCTTAAATGCACATACTAGTCAGCTCATTCAAATTCCACTTGTCCTTATGAGTGTTATAGTGAATTTTGAATGGGCCGAACTGAGGAGAGAGTAAGTTGAGAATAAACTGCACCAAGAAGGATTCATCCACTCGTATTCCTAGTGCTCGAAGTTTTGAAGCTTATCAGTCATATAGAGGATATGTTCTTAGACTCCTCTATTAATTACTATTATATTTAACAGTAGTTAATTCTGCCATAAGTGTCCTACCCGCTCCTGCGGTATTTAATTATATTATTTTAGCATGCACGGTATGCTTACTGTTGTGTTAATGAACACGTGTGAAGTGAGTGATGACTCACTGTTGGAGAGTGTCTCTTGAGAATCCGGTATTTAGCCTTGAAGGCAGTCCAGAAGGTGGGCATGTAAGAATTCCATATAGTTGGAAAAATGAGTAATAACTCATAATTATGTGCTTAAATGTTTATTTAGACATATGTGAATATAATTAATTATTATATTGTTGATAGCGACTCATCGGAGTCATTAGATGCCTGGTAAGGACAAGATTAAACACGTTACGAAATTTGGTAAGCTAATTATAAATTTCATAAAATTGTGTAGAAACTTACGTTTTAGCAATCAAACGGAACTTAGTCGAAAACCTTTATAATTTTGAGGTTTCACCACTTGTAGAGCTATGCATTAGCTGTGTAGAAAGTTTAAGAGACTGATTAGAAGTTTTGAAACTCGTGGGGAGGTAAACACAATTTTCGAAAGGGTTGCCTATATATAGATAGAGATGACTTTCATAATTTTATAAACTTTTAACCTAAGTTCAAGAAAGAGGGCATATGGAGGATTTGATTGCTTAGAGCTTCTCGATGCCAAGCGACGACCATTCGTCCGCTAGTTTTTCACCAAATTCCGTATTTGAATTCTACGAGGTAAGGCCATCGTTTTGATACCTAATAGGCCTTGTTTGGTTAAGTTTTCCGAAAACTCATTTTCTAGAATTTTCATAAAAACATGATAATCGGATTTTTGATTAATAGGAATTGTATTAGAAGAATTACTGCACGTTCTTTGTGCTTGAGTTTTCCTTGTATCGGCGTTTAAGAGCGTAAATCAGAGGTGAGTGATATTAATCTTGAGTTTTGAATGATTCTATGGTTTAATGCATTTGATATGCTAGGAATGTATATAGATACCATGTGTAGTTCATATTGGGCAAAACTCATGTATAGAGTAGGCCCAAAGTATGTTGAAATGAAAAAGCATGGTGATATGTGTTAAATGAGCATGTTTATGTGCCTATGTGGGTTAAAGGGGAATTTGTGCTAATTCACCGTGAGACGTCCTCTCGAAGGGGGAGGATTAGTAGTGACGACGGTCACTTGCCGACAAAGGCATTAATGCGACATGTCGAAGGGGCATGAGTCGTGGTTGAGTCTTAAGACTTTGGATCGATGAAGGGGCACTTATTCCCTAGAGACCAATAGTTATGTGTTATGATGGATTGGAACATATTTGTCATCCGTATGCTTGATTCATATTATTCACTAAGCGTTAGCTTTAACAAATCCATAAATATGTGGTTATATAAATAGCCATTCAAGAGCAAGGACTGGAGGAGAGAATCGTGGGTAATGAGGCGAGGAAGGACCAGGAGTTCTTTATGTTTATAGCACTCGAATCATGTTTGTAATATATATGTTTAACTTATGCCGGTTGTTTAATCGTGCAACTTGTAAAAAAACTTGTTTTGTATACGAGTATGGCGCTTGGTTCATCTTCGGACCTTGTTTACCAAGACGTGTGGAGTTTGTACCTTTCATACTTGTAAACTTGGGGTCTTTGGTTTATTGTATTAATGGTTTGTGTGGTTGTGCAAGATCTTAAAATGGTTATCAAAGCTTTTGAAAATGGTTTTGGTTTGAAATGATTTGATTTGAAATGGTTTGGTTTGAAATGCATGGATTTGAGATGGTTTTGTTGGTTTGGTTCTTTTGGTAAAATGAGTATTATTTATTAGCGGGATTTATGCGGAAGCGCCGAGAATTAACGACGTTTATTAGAGAAGCTCCGGTAATTAATGGCGTTTGCGAAAAAGCGCCAGCAATTGTGAAAACGGTCAAGTGGAGGTTTAGATTCTGCCCAGACCCCATTCGACCGGTCGAGCGAGGCAATTCGACCGGTCGAAATGCCCCCTGCCAAAAATTTCAAACTCCTACTTTCAATGTTCGGAACAACTTCTAATTAGGCATGGAGGTACCTTTTGGGACCCATTGACCTATGAAACTATTACTTTTGGAAACGAAACTCGTTAAGGTGTGTTTGGGCACGTGTTTAATATAACCTTTGAAAATCTTTTTGGAAGTTGGTTATTTGGGAGCAAAACTTTTATTAAAGTTACTTTTGGAACTTTAATCAGTGTTGGTAAGCCTTGATGGCGTGCCACGTGACCTTGGACCACCTTGTTGGTTCCGGGGCATGACAATAAGTGTGTCTGCTAGTGACTTATCTCCTGATTTAAAACGTTATTTGACAGCAATCATGAGTTCCAATGCGCTATTAGTTTGAGGGAAGGAAGTCTTGATGTCATTAGCTATAGGCATCCTCTTAAACATAAGACTAAGTCGGTTCGATCTCTCCCAGGCTTTCAAAGTGTCAACCTATTATACAGTACTATCAGTAGAAACTTTCTCAGGTTTTTCAGCCAAAAATGCCATATCGAGATCTAACACACCTAGTGTGAATTGGACTTGCTCATACCATTCCGAACAAATTGAACCATTAAGAGTTGGAATGTTAGATGCATGAGAGTGCAACGAGAGGAGAGAGAAAGAGGCCGTTTGCTTCTCTTAGGATGTGTAAGAGGCAACCCTAGTTATGTGTGTAATATACATATATATATAGGCACACACACCCTAGGTCTCCAAGGCCAAGGCCCATTGGACCCGGTCCAATGTATGTGGGTGTATAAATAACCCACAATTTCTTATATCTCCCACTCACCCACATAGGGCTTGTTACTAAAACAATCTCTCGAAACATAACTTTCATCTCTTCATACAGGGAAATAGAATGTGCGACCTTACTAAAAGAAAGTACAGTGACAGGAGTGTAATGCCAAATTATTACCATAACTAGCAAGACACATCACTCAGAAGCTTCTCGTATATGCCTTAAACGGTTCAACCACACCGAACACAACATTCTCAATCCCTCGGTGAAAAGAAGTGTTGTACCACCTCAAGGTAATGCACTCATGACACATCAGTATCAAAATACGATTGTAGCAGACCTGCTAATGAGTCACAAAACATGGTGTGTTATTGAATGCCTGAATGGTCTTCCCTGAGCCCTCACGTCAATCCGATTAACTTGGCCGCTTACCTAGAAACGCCCTATAGAACGGAATAATCTATTTGTCCTAGGATAACATGCTAAAGTAGCTGTCATCGAGCCTCCTCTTCATGACATAGTCTCAAGTCATGAAGGCAACCAGTTTGTAGGATAACCAATGTCTTGGATATGCTACGTGGCTCACACAACAATGAAGAGGAATCCATTCACTGCTCCATAGTCGATCGCGAAAGCACATACAATATGAAATGTATGCTATGGCGTTTTTCCATAAAAATGGGCATGTCACTCTGTGTTTGAAAAAACAAGTAATGCCATACGAATCTTAGTCTAGATGTTACACAAAATGTCTAACCTGTTTTCCAGCACAGTCGCCCCTCTTGGAGCCCGTCTGAAAACTCACATTCGGCTATAAACAAGCTATATAGAGTCGTGGGATCTCTCTATGTTCAACCAAATATAAAGGTCCCATCTTAGCTCTATCTAAGGTGGTATATAGAAATAGTAAGAGTTTATATCTAGCTCGATGTTCTTACACTACGTAGATATAAGTATTCAAGCTCGCATTCTAAGCACTATGGACACACATGTCCTAGCTAGCTAGCTATCTAAGCGCCATGAACACAAATGTCTCATCTTGCTCGCCATCTAAGTGCCACAAACACACATGTCCTAGTTCACTATCTCGGCGCTAAGGTGAATCACCCATGTGAGCAGGTCGATTCAAGCCCAGTAACATATTAGAAATGTGCATTCTTTCCATGCATATAACAAATACATATATGGAAACCAACTAGTTTATAAAAACTTGAATAATAATGTCAATAATAAAATGTCTAATCACATCAAATCCTCATGTGGAGATGTGCCTCAAGACAACTTCCCTTTGTGCAAACTACATCTCAAATGTGACAAAAATATATGTTTGCGTGCTAGACTGGTTTTTGAGATCTTTTGCATATGCTCAGGCTTACGTGCTATCACCTTAGATGAGCACAGCCTCATCACTATCAGGTGAAGAGCCTAGCCATTGCAAAAACTCTTAAACCAAAACAGCTTCTCAAATAGCTGGTAAGCACACCACAAATTATGCTTCCATTACAGATAACATAAAGCGATGTCCACAGTCCTGCAAACATATCGTAAGATCGTATTCACTACTCTCTAGTGACAGGACAAAGGTTGCTACGGCAATGACTAATTAGACCAACCGCATAGAAGACATCTGACCGAGTACACAACATAGCATACTTCAGATTTCCTATTGCAGAAGCATATGGAAAATTGGACATTTGTTTACTCGTCTCATTATCCTGAAGACATTGATTTAAGGTCAAGGTGAGTCCCTTTAAAAATTAGGATGTCAATGGGTTTTTAAGCTTTTCATGTGAGAACGTTCAAGAATCTTCAGCATGTAAGTCCCTTGAGACAAACAAAGGAGCTTCTAGAACAATGTCTCACAATCTAAACTCCCAACACATATTTGGCATCACCCAAGTCCTCGATCTCAAACTGATAGGACTACCACTCTCAAGTGGCGACAATAGAGCTCATCTCATTCCTAGCTACAAGGATGTCATCAACATATAAAGAATTAGAACACTTTTCTTAGACCGTTTAATGTACACACAGTGTACCACTGCCTAGACGGTTGCTAGCTTAAGATAATAAATGGAACGTTGAAGATATCACACTTTTACGCTCGTTCCCTTTGGTCACAAAACCAATGGGATGATTCATATTTATCTCGTCGTCTTGTTCTCCATTGAGAAAAATAGTTTAAACATCCAAGTGAAAAAGTTCTAAAACTAAATGTGTGACAATTGCTAGGATAAGGCGAATAGAGTCAGATCTCACCCTTTGGGATAACATGTTTCCATGGTCTTTACCATCTCTAGGTACAAACTATCTCTACAACACGAGCCTAATATTTGTCAATTGAACCATCTGCCTTGCGTTAGATTTTAAAAACACACTTGTCTCCAATAGTCTTACGCACATGTGGAATATCAACTAACTCCCAGACCTTATTCACGTCCATAGAGCTCATCTCATCTGGCATAGCAACTATCCACTCAGTTTCAGCAGACGAAGGAAAAATGCTTCAACAAAAGAAGCATGCTCATTTTCATCCGCTTGTGCACATATTTGTACACATGAAAATGTCTCCTTCATTTTTTTAAATAGCAATAGGGAACTTATTCCACATCATTTACGGTGTACTACTTGAGAATCTTGAGTGCCTAGTGGTTGGAACACTCCCACTAGTGTCTAGTGGTGTACTCCCACTCGGTTGAAGACTAGTACCATTTTACAGTGATTACTGGATGTGGAATCTCAATCTCTCCACCCTCGCTTAAAATTGGTATATTGACTTTAACATCCTCCAATTTATAGAGGTCAAGATATTTATTAGTATTACCAACTTGGGAAAGTCATTCTCAGTATCATGTAATACCATTTCTGTCATTCCTATACCCAGTAGTCCATTGTATGTAACATAGCCTTTCGAGCTATTAGAATATCTTATAAAGATACACACTTATGTGAAGTATAGTGAACATTACCTCCTGAGCCCCACGGGCGCAAAATGCTCCAAAATAAACTTTTCGCCTTTCTATAGCTCATTATGGGGTACCAAGAAGTGACTGAGAAAAACACTCTAGTATATAGGCAGCAATCAAGAGTACATCCCCCCAAACAACATTGGGAGGTTAACTTACACCACCATGGTCCTAGCCATATCTAGGAATGTCTTATTCCTTCTTTCTGTAACACCATATTATTGCGGAGTTTCCGGAATATGAAGTTGTCTGCGCTTCCCCTTTTTCCTCACACAGTTCCATGAACTAATTAGATTAGTTGTCGTAATCCTCATATCGCGCGAGATTATCTATAAAAGTGAGAAAATGAGAGGTGCCATGACGTGCCTTTACAACCATAGGTCCACAGATGTCTGAGTGAACTAGCTCTAATGATTGAGTAGCTCTAATAGCCTCTCTAGAAGACTTTAAACAAGACTCACACATAGGTAGGTCAACCTTAGCGAGTGGGTCCAAAAGGGCTTCTCGAGCTAATTAAGTTATCCTATCACATTCTATGCGTTCAAGTCCAACATGCCATGTCTCAGAATAAATGAATAACAGAGGAAACTAAAATTTATTAAAATAATTCCTAAGTAGTTATCCGTATATAACCATGTCCTAGTAATACTACCACAAAAAAATATCCATCCTATTACCATCGAATTGGAAAAACACTTCAACTGTGTTCTCCCACCTTGTTAGCCTTGGGCACAAACTTGCTATCCCCACCCTGCCTCTTGACGAGTGTACTCTTACCATTGCATTTAGGCCCACTAGCCTTGCACTAGAAGTTGTGGTCAAGAGTGTAGCAATACGGTTCGCCTTACCTTTTGGCGCTCCATATTTAACTCAACACGTCGGGAAATGTCAAAACAAAAATTTAACATTTTCGTTGTGGATCATGATTTATTTCTTGTGGTCCCGCAAATCAGTCAATGAACTACATAGCCCAAAACTGCAGTTCAAAAGTAAAGATGTTCCTAGCAGTCTGATATCATGAATCATACTGACATCAACCTTAGATGTTCAACCATCGTGTACTTGAAACGTCCCATTTACTTTCCCAAACTTCATAACTAGATACTCAATCTAGTAGTGAATATGCCACCGAAAACAAATTTGAGCTGATCTCACAATTCTTTGGCTATTGGGTAGTACATATACTTTCCAACAAGATCATGGTGCATACTGCTTATCATAAAGCACGTGCTATGATCCTTCTCGAGCCAAGTGCTATGGGCTTCAAGGTTATAACGACGTTGGACCGGAGGCCCATTATTCGGTTGAATAGGTTGGACTATTGAATAAGTCTAAAGCCCATAAGCTCTTACTTATTCTATAGGTGTGTTACTTTGTAGTACAACATTACAAAAACTAGTCCCTTTTAAACTTGTTATCTTTGTAAAGATTAACAGGGTGTGATTTGAAAAACATTTGAGAACATGCGCAAGGGATTGACATTATTATTTGCACAATTCATAAAGTTTGTTTTAAAATCCAATTATAATTGAATTTGCCCCTTTTTACAATTTAAGGCCAAAAAATTTGTGATTGCTCATTAATCAAATCTTAATTCTGTAAATCAAGAAAAACCTTTTATAATTGATTTTTTCTAAACAAACATCAATTAGATGATACAAATACCTATCTAAGATCATCCACAAGATACAAAGTGCGCCATACAATAAAAGTGTGCATGGACCCCCACGTGGGTCCGAATTGTCAACTTAGATTTCATGCTTAGGTAATTCAAGTATATGATATATGAACAAAGAAAATCATCCGTTTACAAGTAGACTTTTCCAATACAAGAAATGTAAACATTCATCCTCACATTACATTTATAGCCATAAAAAATCGGGATGCTTTGTTCATATACATACACAGAAACAACCTTAAACATACTTCGTGAGAACACAAGCTCCATTAATTGTCAATTAATTGTCCATTCATTTGATCCAGATTAATACATTAATCACATACACCAAGCACTCATGCAGTTTATTTAAAAATGAATGGACTAATCCATCACTCTATTTAAGGAGGAGGATTAGAAGTCTCGGGTCATCCAATCACAAACAATAGTAATTAAAGTATGACCAACAATATAGTGAGCCTCTAAGAAATAATAAAATTTGCAATAAAATAATTATTGCACAGCCTGGATAGCTCCTATAAGCTAAGTAAGATCAATAAAAAAAATCCTGAATTTTTCATTAATTTTAACACAATTTTAGGTCTTAAAACATATTTTAAAACCAATTTATTAAGGGCTTTTAAATTAACAATTAATTAAAAACCTTATGAAAAAATTCAAATAACTGAAAAATTGATTTTTCATTCTAAATAAAGAATTTCCAAAATTTTATCAAGGCCCAAATAAAATTTTTTGACTCAATTTAACAAAATAAATTGATCTAGTTAAACAAAAATTAACTATGGGCAACTAAATTCCCAAAAATACAAAACAATTTGAGGAATTTGTTCTCCAAGGATTTTCAGTGGTCTAATATAGTGTTCTAAACACCTCAAATTAATTTCATAAATTAATAGTCTATTCTGGCTATTTTAAGCTATTAAAATATAATGCCCATAAGCATAAATTTCATGCTCTAAATGCCAAAAAAAAAAAGAAGAGATATTTTACTAAAAATTTTCTCCAGTCCCCAATTAGTGTACACAAACACTATTTAAAAGTTTCAAGAATTAACAACTTCTTTTGTTATATTTTAAGCAATTAATATCGCGTACTCAACACAATATATGCTCTAAAATATATTACAAAAAGCGAGAAAATTCACTAAAAAAATTTCTCAAGCTACCACCAGTGTGCTAAACACATTATGTTAATTTCCTGAACTAAAAATCAATAAAAATATTTTAAGCAATTTAATACGTGTACAAAAACACATAATTATATGCTCTAAAATATTAATATGATTCAGATAATTTACCCAAAATTATCTATGAGTTCCACAAAATTTTATATGACCTCAAAAAAGTGTCCTATATGTCCCATATTAATTACAAAAATTAGTAGAGTATTTTGGCTATTTTAAGCAAATAAATAAATGCCCAAAAGCATAAATTATATGCTCTAAAATACCAAAAATACATGATAATTTACACAAAAATTATCTAAGAGTTCCTTATAGTGTACTAAACACTATACATTTTTGTATATTTTAAGCAATTAAAAGCACGTATAAAACATATTCTTTATGCTCTAAAATACCAAAAATAATGAAGTAATTTATCATAAAACTATTTCTGGTCCCACATAGTGTCCTTAATATAGAAAAAATAAAAATTAATTTTCTATATTTTTCCAGAATTTCAAAGCAATTAAAACAATTTAAAACATTAAAAACTATTTAATTTAATAACAGAAACTGTTTTAATTACAAAATAATTAAATACTTTCCAATAAAAATATATATTATGGACCGGGCCGAGAGACAGACCTCCACTTACCAGACCAACAGTTGCCAGTGAGTGGGCCCCACTCTCCTCAGCGAGAGTGGGCGTGGCCAATCTCTGGTTCATCTTCCCCAAAACAAAACCAATCTGGGTTTTGGAGGCTGCTCAACCTTCCTACTTTGCAAGACCATATCTCACTCCTTTTCGTCGAAAACTTACAAATTTTAAACCATTTGAATGCTCTCACGGAGTCCTACAAAATCATGCCCAAAAACAGATCGATTAAACAACTAAATCTTTCGAAAGCAGAGAGCAAAGTTCTTAAAAAATTTTGTTTTCAACCCAAACCGAATATAAGGTTTGTGATTTCTCTATCATGGGAGATAATCAACCCATGAGACTTCATGGGGGGACTCTAGGGACCATAAAGAACATAACCATGTAAAAAATTCGGACCCCTATTGGAGTTTTAGATTAGACCTACTTGAAAATCAATTTTTTAAAGTTTTGGTAAAAAAGCTTGAAATCTATCAATGGTGGATTCATTTTTGGGCACATACGGGCGAACAACAATCTATAGGCTCTGATAGCAATGTAGATAATATATTCACACATGCATACGAGTCGGGTTTAGGTCACTTAGCTACCGAAATAACCTAATTTAGATCATTGTTTGGTGTTGTTACGAGCCCGACGATGAAACTCACGTACAGATGCGATCTTCAAGCCTCCGTGTACTCTCTTGTACTTCGCATAGGTCGTGAAGATCATTACTAGAGCGATCCCCATTATAGTCACGCGCTAAATCCCATACTCCATGGTAATAGCTGAGAGAGAGAAAACGTGAGAGAGAGAGAGAGAGAGAGAGAGAGAGAGAGAGAGAGAGAGGCTAATTGCTTCTCTTAGGTTGTGTAAGAGGCAACCCTAGTTATGTGTGTAATATACATATATATAGGCACACACACCCTAGATCTACAAGGTCAAGGCCCATTGGACCCGGTCCAATGTATGTGGGTGAACAAATAATCCACAAGATCACCTGTCATTAAAAAATCTAATTGATGCCAACTGTGGCAATAATTAGCATGTTATGATATGTATACTGACTATCTATAACACCCGTATTTGTGTTATTGCTTTTGCATTTCATTGTCATGCATGGTAATGTGATGTGGCGTGTCTTATGACACATGTTTGGGTCAAGAGTTGATTTGGGTGTCTGTATTAGAGAACCCTTTGAAACTGTGGTGATTGAGGATTTATTGTTGTGAAGTTTCTCCGAGTATGAGACGGTCACTGGGGAACATTTTAAATGTTTATCTGGAAATAAATGTTTACCTGTGTATTTCAATATCTGTATTATTTTCTGGCTTAGAATATATTTCTGTTGTTAGATTTAGTATCCTGGTGAGGACGAATGAACACGCTATTAATTTGGTAGGCTAATTAGCAACTTCGGAAACGTCATGTAGAAATTCGCATTTTAGCGACCAAACGAAACTTAGTTGAAAACTTTTATAATTTTGAGGTTTCACTTATAAAGCTATGAATAAGCTATATAGAAAGTTTCAGAGACTGATTAGGAGTTTTGAAAACTCGTGGGGAGGTAAACGTAATTCCCGATAGTTTTGCCTATATATAGGAAGTGATGACTTTGGATATTTTCACAAGTCTTAACCTAATTCCAAAAAGGAGGGCCATAGGGAGATTTTGGAGCTTAGAGCTTTGCGACGCCAAACGACGACCTTCCGTCAGTTTATTTTCTCCCATATTTCATATTCGAGCTCCTCGAGGTAAGAGCTTCGTTTTGATATATGTTAGGGCTTGTTTGGCCAAGTTTTCTGAAAAGTTGTTTTCTAGAATTTTTCATAAAAGTTGATAAATGAAATTTTGATCCATAGGAATTTTACTAGACGGACTTCTACACGTTCTTTGACACGGGTTTTCTTTGGATCGAAGTTTAAGAGCGTGAATTGGAGGTGAGTGATTCAACTATGTTTTTGGAATGGTTTCTTGACATGTATTCATGTTATGTTTGAATAGGATGTATTAATACGTAGAGATATCTTGTGTAGTTCATATTGGGCATTTATATTGATAAGTAGGCCCAATAGCACGATGAAATGTTTTGATTACCGCGAGCATGGTGATGTGTATTTGAGCATGTTAAGTTGCTTATTGGGTCAGAAGGATCACGTGGTCACCGTGCCATTTCGTGGAGCCGATATAGCATTAAGGTCGCACGATTGAAGAGAAAAATCGTGGGTCTTACCCTTTCGCGTGGACTTATTGGCGAGGAGTCGCGGATTGGGAGTATGGACGGGCACGTGAGTCTCCCGCGACTAGTATGAAATGTAGAGATGTGAATGCGGACATGTTTATCATTCATGTGCATATGTTGTTTTATTCACTAAGCGTTAGCTTAAACAAATCGAATATCTATGGTTATTAAAATAACCATTTCAGGTGTTAATGCTGGCGAGGAATCGGAGAAGTGAGCACGTGGGTTTAGAATTCGCTTAGAAGGCAACCTGAATGTTGATCTTGTAGTTTTGGAACAATAGAAATATTGCAATAAAGATTTGAATGTTTTAACTTATGTTTAACTTAGTATGTTAAAATGGGCCTAAAGCATGGTAATAGTTAGTAACATGTTGTAATTATACTTTGGTAATGTTTTATTATAGTTAGGATTACTTTGATGTGAGATTGGAGTGTGTGGTTAACACTTGGTTGTTTTAAAAAGCTTTTTGAAACTTGTTTTCTACAGAATTGGGCTGCTGTCAGGGGAGCAGTCGACTGGTCCAGTGTTCAGTGACTGGTCCCTTGTGTCTGCTAGCTACTGCTTTTTAATATGGCAAAAGCAGTCGACTGGGCCCTGCCTCAGTCGAATGGACCTCTGAAGGTTTATGTGTTCATTTTGTTTCTGCTTACTTCAGTCGACCGAAGGGGAAATTCAGTCGACTGAAAGTTGGAGGCCCCAGTCGACTGGACCCCAGTCTCAGTCGACTGGATGATCTGTTAAACCTTTGTGAAAACTCTCTGCTTTCTTCAGTCGACTGAGGTCCCGACCCAGTCGACTGGACCCCTAGTTTTAAAATGTGTTTTGTTTTTCCGCTGCTTGTATTCTTCAAACTAAATTTTGGGAACGTTAATGAATTGGGTTAGCCTTGGTGGCGTGCCACAGGCTCCGGTTCCGCTATTGTGGGACCGGGCTGTGACACTATCAATTATATATTTCATGAACAGATCGGAGAAATTAAAAGACTGAGATGAGTCGAGATATTTCAGTCCAAAATTAACACATTGTAACTTTAACTTTCATTCTAAGATGCATTAATTCAAAACCAAGCTTTGATACCAACTATAAGACTATAATTGATAAAAAAAAAAAAACTATCATGCAGAAATAATTTAATATGCCAAGATCTTGAATATAACACATCTTAAGAAATCATGTATGAACTTATGCATACCACTGATAGCCATTGAGATTGATAGAGACCATAATTGGAACCCCCTAAATTGAACCTTACTAATGGTATCTTCTTTTTTTCTTTGTCTTTCAATATACCCAAGAATTAATTTTCTGTAATTGATGAATTATCTTTCAAGGGGTATTCTTGAGTCTTTTATAGAAGAGAGAAGAGGGTCATTTAATTGCTGTCATGAATCACTATCTTGGAAGATGAACCATTTCATCATGGGTTTTAACATAATCATCATGTGTTTTTAACATAATCATCCCAAGAGTCATCTATATTATTGATATTGGGATAACATAGAAGGCTAGTGGGCCACCTTTTCTAAGACTTTTAAAAGTCACACATGAGTTTACACTTACATTAATTTGTCACCTATGCCACCTATGTATTTTACAACCTATAAGAATGACCCGTGAGAAGATTATGAAGTATATATGAACCCAGCATATCAACTTGAAAATTATGTATCCAATACTTAGAAGCAGAAACCTTCTAAATTGGTCACGCTCCCTCTTCAAACTCTCGATTCCTCGCTTCTTACTAAGAAGCTTGTCGGAATCTCACTCCCCTCATATTAGAACCTCGCTCCCACCCCGCTCCCATCACAACCAAGTCTCAAAATAACTTATAAATAGATTCAAGTTCTTATTTTGCTCAAATATTTTATCGAAGAAATATTTTTATGTCGGAACATATGGCTTAAGACTTTCAAAAATAAAATAATAATTAACATATATTATGTCAATATAAATTCCTCAGCAATAATTAGATATACAATATTTCTATATCAACTATTTAGACGCTTCTTAAATGCTCCCAACCTTTGAACCTCTTAAAATTTAACACTTCTTCGCTTTCGCCCCCGCCCCCGCCCTCGCTTCGTGGTTCTAAGATCCAATATATAGCTCGAAATATATAATACTTTGTTGCTTTCATATACGCATCATACATATCTATATGTATACATATATATATATATATATAGAGAGAGAGAGAGAGAGAGAGAGAGAGAGAGAGAGAGAGAGAGAGAGAGATTGATTGTGTAACAACAACCAAGTGAACCAACGGCTTCGAAATCACGTATTTACACTTTCTAACTAAGCTCGTACAGAAAGTCAAAACATGTGATTAGAAAAGCCATGACTGATATTACTAAGAGTTTTATATATGTATAGTCTATCATGATATGGGAGAGTGAATATAATGGAATTGGTATGGTTTGAAAAAAAAATACAAAGATATATCGTATGGCTTGTCCTGCATAAAGAAAATGAGTATTACTTTTCCAAGTCCTACACCATGGAATCGGAGGGAGTAATTCTTTTCCCTATAAAATTAATCAAAGACTACTATATTTGAAAATATGACTTCTTTAATCAATAATTTTGTGTGACAATTATGGTCCAATCACCGAATGTATGCTTGCCAATTACAAGTATATCATTATCTTCATTTTTAACTTATTTACAAGATGTATTTTAATACAGTATTTGATTTTTCAAAAAAGTAAATCTTACTTATTTTCGCTTTTAAGTAGGATGAGATGTTTTGCATATTGGAACATGAATTAAGGGTTAATGGAACCCCATACTCTATTACTTTTATAACAAAGACTTCTCGCTCTATAATGTTTCCATCTTATCTTTACCTTTACCTTTACCTTTACCTTTTTTTTTTTTTGTGATCTTAACTCTCTCTCTCTCTCTCCCCGCCTAATACACATCATAAATTATACATATGCTATGAAAAAAAAGTTACTTTCATTCATGATTCTCAACATAAAAGATACATTATTCCAAAATCAAAATAGTTAAAAAGGTATTGTAGTTAAATTAATTAAAGACCGATCTAACTTTGATTTTCTTTGATGGAGGCCTCTTACCAAATTATAATTCTAAACTTAATTCAATCCTATCTTATTAATTAATGTACATAATTAATAGAAATATAAGATTTAGTCCCTCTTCAGCCATTTTATTAGAAGTAAATACATCTTAAGAGCTAGATTAAAAATAAATCCTTGATTAGCCATGTTAATTAGAAATAGGTCATTTTTTTCAATTTAATAAATTTTTAATGTCTAAATTACTCTTACTCACATAGTCAGTTATATACATATATATATATATATATATAAGTGTATCTGTATATAGACATAATATAGATTTGAAGTTAATGTCATTAACTGATAATGGGATTATGTTCCCTTAATTAAATGGATCCACTTATCTGCTCACCATGATCTTTTAGTTGAAACTCAACTCATTTAATACGTTTTGCTCAAAGAGTGAGAATTTCTCAATCTTTTGTAAGAATTTCTCAGTCTTTACACCGTCTGTCTTTTAGGTCCGTTTTTTAAGACATGCTTAAGATCCGGACTGTATATTCATGTATCTATGTATGGATATATAGATATAGATTTGAAGTTAATGTCATTAATTGATAATGGAATTATGTTCCCTTAATGCAATTGATCTCCTTAATTTGCTCACCATAATCTTTTGGTTGAAATTCAAATTATTTCATTTGTTTTGTAGACTTAAAAACTGATAAATTCCCACTCTTTTGTGAAATTCCTTAATCCTGAGAAATTTCTCATTAAAAAACTAAGAAGTTCTCACTCTTTTGTGAAATCCTTGACTAAAATACTGAGAAATTCTCACTCCTTTGTGAAATTTCTGATCCAATAAAATGAGAAAATGAGCATAAACAATATGACTTCAAATTTACTAAGTCAGTTTCCTCCAATTTTTTCCTTAAGTTGAAATTATATTCTATTTTTTTAAAAAAATTCAACAATACTTAATCATCGAAGAAAACACAAGGAATTTTTTTCCGACTTATTTCCTTTTACTTTTTTTCCTCAACAAATCTGTAAATCAAATATAAACTTAACGTGACACATGTCATTATATGTGCATATCATACATCTCTATTTAATTTGTCTTTGCAACTTGTGAGCCAAGATATATAAGAAGCAAACTACGATCAACATTCAAATTTTATTTTTTCTTTTAGTTTTCTTTTATTTTTCTTATTTTTTTCACTATTTTGTTTTTCAAGTTAATGTAGCCGGAAAAAAAAAATTTCTCTATTATTTTCATTTCATTTCTCTCATCAAATTCAGGACCGAGGTCTTTTCCGAGTTAGCTAGTATGAACTATCAACTCCCTTCACATCTTAGATATAAATTCAAATCCTTATTCGCCCATTTTAATCTAGTAATAATAACATAACATATATAAAAGGCTGGCCATACTGTCAAAGCAAAAATCTTTAATGTCAGAACAAATAGTGTCACTAAAAGTTTTAGTGACACTTTTTTTTTTGTCACTAAAATTTTTAGTGACACTTTTTGCTCCAACATTAAATATTTCTGCTCCGACAATAAGGGCAACCATATAAAAGAGTGAATACCTCTTTTGCGTGCAAATTTTCAATTGTTTTGGCAATATTTAGCATTTGGTCAATTTGTTTGGACTTTTCAGTAATTTATCATTCCAATTTTGGATTTTATCAACTTGCGTTTCAGTAATTGCGGTTGGCAACAACTGGCTTATGACTAAAATTTACATATAAGCAATAAAAGTCCCAAAATTATGGAGAAGGAAATTATTTCTATGGACAAGATGACTTTTCAAATTAAAGGCGAAGGAATCAATTTATGAATAATTATTAAAAGGCAAATTATTGTATGTAGCATTTTAAGAAATCATATACTATTCATCTTTAACCATATAATCCCTCGAGACATCCTATTAATTTTTAAATTGTATAGTAGCTAGCATAGAATAAAATATTTTCCAAAATTTATTTTATATTTATAATCACTTCTTTTTAACGACTCTAATAGATTATTGTTACAGTAAGATTTAGTTTGAGGAAATTCTATACATATGTCATACAATATCCTATTTTTGTATGTAATGCTTTTTACAAATGGGATACCACATAGCATAACTATATATCATAAGGAGGCATCCGATAAAAATGCATAGAGGGCTTTGATCAAAAATCAAGAGTGAGGGTTTTGATAAATAATTAAAAATAAATAAATCAAGAGTAATTATGAAGAAAAATAAAATATATATTTTTAATTGTCTTAATGACATAATGAAGACAGTTTTTACTTAATCACCTCTAGTCTTCTATTCAATCCTGTAATGATTAATTAATTAATGACACATGTTATCTTTTGCGTGTTATCTTATTTCACTATTTAAGTATGACTACTTTTATACTTTGTAATTTTTATTTCCCCCCTTTAGAGTATCTGTAGTGGTGTTAAAACACCCCCTAAACTTAGTTAAATTTAGCAAAAATGTTTCACAGTGGTGTAATTTGTATTATCCTATACATTAGTTAAACTTAGCAGAACCTAACTTTGAGGTACGCTAAAGTTTGGCTAATGTACAGCCAAACGACAATGCGTGTGCCATCTCAAAAGCTCAGGGCACTCTATGTGTCGTCCAATGGTAGTTGGCACAAGGTGAGCCGTCCCAAAGGCTTACGACATTGTTTATGCTGTACACTTTTTCAATGATTCATTTTGCAAAAAGCTTCACGGCACACTATGTGCCGGCCGCCCATCTCATGGCTTAGAGAATGCCGTGCACTTTTGACACGGGGTAGTGTGTGTCGTCCCGATCCCCTTACTACACCATTGCATGCAATACCGAACCTATAACACAACTTAACTAAGTCTAAGTTAAGTTTTACAAACATCACTGTGGATGCTCTTACGAGTAGAGGTGTCAAACGGGTCGGGCTCGGTCAAAGCGGGCCCCGAGCGGGCTTCGGGCCGGGCTTCACCAAACGTTGGGCCGGGCCGGACTTGGGAGTGGAGGGGGTGTGTCCGCCACAGACCGGTGGCCCGAGCCTAGCGGGCCAGACGGGCTAGCAGGCTTTCTTCTATTTTTGAAGTGGGCCATGGTGGGCTTCGGGCCGGGCCGAGCTTTTTCATCATTTCGGGCCGGGCCGGGCCGGGCGATGGACGGAAGAATGGGTGTCCACCCCGGCCCGGGGTATGTGAACAGGACCTAGCGGGCCGGCCTTGTGGCGGGTCAGGCCGGGCTTTTAGCCCGAAAAAGGCGGGCCGAGATCGGACCGGGCCGGGTCAACCCGACCCGATTGACACCACTACTTACAAGTCTTACTACATTATTGTCTTTATCGGATGCATTAATCAAATTCATATGGCAAACAATCCCTAAGCATGGGGTAATAATTTACGTCGCCGATGACGTCATATTTAGTTCAATTATTCGTTCTTTTTTTTTTTTTTTTTTTTTTAAAACAGTGTGTGGTTTAAGATTAGGGATTAAGACAAGAAAAGACAGAAAAAACAAGCCCTCAAAAAAAACAATTTCCGTCTTCCTCAAAAAAAAAAAAAAAAAACAATTTCCGGAAATCTACCAAAGAAGTCTCTCCGATTCTTCTCCGCAATTGGTATTGGTGTCTCAAATTCCACCAACAAACAATCATCATAAACCCACCACTTTAACTTCATCAAAATCAAAATTAAAATCAAAATTTTGATGCGATAAAAAAAAAAAAAAAAAAAAAGATTATCTGCTTTTTAATTTCCAGATTCTGAGAATTTTTCAAGCTTTTTCTCTTGCGTTTCGTTTTAATGGAGCCGCCGGAGAAGAACGTCGACGCTGGTTACGAGTCCGCCGAGAACATCATCTTCCGATGGGATTCGACGGCGTCGGAGGAGGCCAGAGCTCGGATGATCTTCGACGGCGATCGCAATGAGATAGATCGCTACTTACAGGCCGTCGACGACATTCAACGCTCCATGGAGTCGGCGACGTTGGCTGACGATCAGGACAAGGCGAACAACGCGATCCAGATCGCCATGGCCAGGCTCGAGGACGAGTTTCGGAACATTTTGGTCGCCCACACGCACCAGATCGAGACCGATTTGCTTGTCGATCAGAGCTCCTCCACTCACTCTACGGTGCGAACTGATGATAGTACTGAGTTACCGGACGATGATTTTGTTGACGATGATTCCATTTCCAAGGAATCGGAGCTTCAAAGAGGTGAGAGTAGTGCTAGCGCGAGTTATCGATCTACGAATAGCATTCGTGAGCTAGATCTGATACCTTACGAAGTAATCGACGATCTCCGAAGCATCGCCGACAGGATGATCACCGCCGGATACTTCCGAGAGTGCGTTCAGGTGTACGGCAGTGTACGGAAGTCTTCAGTGGACGCGAGCTTTCGCCGATTGGGGATCGAGAAATTGAGCATCGGTGATATCCAAAGGTTGGAGTGGGAGATGTTGGAGACGAAGATCAGACGGTGGATACGAGCCGCCAAGGTTTGTATTCGAATCCTGTTTGCGAGTGAGAAGAGACTTTGTGAGCAAATCTTCGAAGGTTTAGGCACCGCCAGTGACGATGCGTGTTTCATGGAGACCGTTAAAGGTCCGGCGATTCAGCTGTTTAACTTTGCTGAAGCTATTAGTATTAGTCGCCGGTCACCGGAGAAGCTGTTCAAGATCTTGGATCTCCACGACGCCTTATCGGATTTGTTGCCGGACGTTGATGTTGTTTTTCACTCAAAATCATCGGAATCGATACGAGTTCAGGCTGCCGAGATTCAATCTCGGCTATCAGAGGCGGCTAGAGGGATATTATCGGAATTTGAGAACGCTGTGCTCCGGGAGCCATCTAGGGTTCCAGTCCCCGGAGGTACAATTCATCCATTGACTAGGTATGTGATGAATTATATAAGCTTGATCTCTGATTACAAGCAAACCCTAATTGAATTGATTGTATCTAAGCCTTCTACTGGTTCGAGATACTCCGGCGATCCAAACATGCCGGACATGGACTTTGCAGAACTAGAGGGTCATACTCCATTAGCACTCCATTTGATTTGGATCATTGTGATTTTACAGTTTAATTTAGAGGGTAAATCTAAACACTACAAAGATGCCTCTTTGGCACATTTGTTCACTATGAACAATGTTCATTACATTGTTCAGAAGATCAAAGGGTCGCCGGAGCTGAGAGAGATGATTGGTTACGATTATCTGAAGAAGATGACTGGAAAATTCAGGCAGGCAGCAACAAGCTACCAGAGGTCAACTTGGGTGAGTGTCTTGTACTGTTTGAGAGATGAGGGACTACATGTGAGTGGTAGCTTTTCATCTGGAGTTTCCAAAAGTGCTTTGAGAGAGAGGTTTAAGACCTTCAATGCTATGTTTGAGGAGGTTCACAGGACTCAAGCAACATGGTTGATACCAGATTCACAGTTACGAGAGGAGCTTCGAATATCCATGTCTGAGAAGTTAATTCCAGCGTACAGGTCATTTCTTGGCCGGTTTAGGAGTCATATCGAGAGTGGAAGACACCCAGAGAATTACATCAAGTACTCAGTTGAGGATTTAGAAAATGCTGTCTTGGATTTCTTCGAGGGATACCCTGTTTCGCAGCATCAGAGGAGGAGATCTTCATCTTAATAATACGAGTTTACAAGTTAGAATCTAGGAAAATATTCTTTTGATTTTTTGACGGAGTGTTTGGGGGGTGTAACGCGATTCTGCTCATTCTGGGTAAGCTCTCCATTTACTCACCAATCACCAGTTAATTTACCATGGACATTGGAAGAGACAAGTAATTGGGGATAGCAATCATAACTTCTCAGAATTCCCAAAGTCCCTCAGTCGTAAATGCTTCAGCCATGTAAGCATGTTTGCTTGATTTGTTACCACATTTTAGATCTAGTTTCCTCTGTTCATACGGGAATTGTTGTATGTGATTTACTCTCTATTATTCATGTAAAATTTTGACAACTTTTGATAATCTCAAAAAAAAAAAAAAAAAAAAAAAGAGGTGATATTGTGGTTTGGGATGTTTGTTCAGAAGGAGCTAAAGATTAGGCATCTGACAGTAGTTCCTAGGATGCTTTGCCTTAGAACCGACTGAGGGATTATGTAAAACTTTTGTGTTAATGAAATATTTCCCAGTTTGTCATGAGGTTTTTGTGATCATACACAACTTTTGTAAGGTAGATAATGCTGCTTGAATTTTTTGCATGTGACTTAGCTAGTTAAAAGTTCTTATTGTTCTGCATTTTTCTGTAACTCGTATGGATTCAAGTTTAGGTGCATTATTTGGTGAAGTTATGGGAACTATATGTTGGGGTGACTATATAGATTCAATAGATCCTATAGTGAATGCAAATTACTAATTTCCATTTGGCACAAGCCAAGGAAATTGCTCCGACAAGACAAATGATGTCAATGATAAGATGACAAAGTTGTGATATGTAGCCTTCATTGTGGCCCTCCACATTAAAATTTGAGTTTTGACAAATTCCAGCCTCAAGAAAACCATCTTATAGTAGGACAAGACTTGTTCAGAAATTCATAGATTCTAAGTCCTTTTATTGCTTTTGTTTTTTTTATTTTTTATTTTTTTATTTATTTTCTGAAAGTCATCTCCCCCACCTGGAAGAAATTGGTGTGCTATTTGTGTTTTTGGTGTGAGCATTGCTAATTTGGTTTCGGTTCAGGACTAGCCTAGCTTTTCCCGTTTCTTGAGTTTTGAATTTACTTCACCATGACATATTCATTCAAATCAAACTAGTTCCAGAGCTTGACTACATTCACAATCTATTTATGCTGAAAAAAATGCAGTCATTAGATTTAGTTGCTACTTTAGCTTTAGAAGTTTTGCCATCTGTGAGCTATTCCTCCTGCTGCTACTGCTCTACTTCTCTCATATTTTGGAAGAGAAAAGTAACTTAATTAAACTGGTTTATGGTCACTTACTCTTTTGTAGCTCTACTTTTTGTTAGGATTGTGCCTAATTATGATTTGATTTCTTGTTTGGTAGTTTCCTTATCAAATAAGGATTCCTTTGATGGTGGAAGTTATTTAGTTTATATAGGAATATTTGTGAAAGTATTCTTTGTGGTACAAAACTTACCGTAGGGGTAAATTCTACAACAACTAGGATTAGGACTCTACAATCTATATAAATTAGGGGTGTCATTTGGAACGGAAATTCCGATTCCGATCCGAAAAATTCCAATTTTGGCAACTGAATATGCATACCGAATTCCGAAAATTCTGAAAAAAAAATCGGATCGGAATCGGAATTGTTTTTAGAATTCCGAAAATTCCGAAAAATTTCCGAAAATATTCCGAAATTGTATTTTTCGAAACTTTTCCAAAAATATTCCGAAAAATTTCCGAATATATTCTGAAATTGTATTTTCCAAAAATATTCCGAAAATTGTGTTTATCCCACATCGAAAAAACACAAAAAAAAAAAAAAAGGGATGTAATGTGCTTCTATAAAAGGCCTACAAGTCTTAAGTGAAATTCCATTAAGCTTGAATTCCGAATATTCCGAAAAATTCCGAAAAAATTCCGAATCTGATGAAATTCCGAAAATTTCGAAATGTTGGAATCGGAAATAATTTTGGAATTTCCGAAATTTCGGAATGCATTTTTGGCTTTCGAAAATTTTGGAATTTTTTCCGAAAGGAGTATTTCTGATCCGTTCCAGCCGAAATACACCCCAAATATAAATATAGGACTTACTCAAGGGATTAGACCAACTCACAATCTACATACACAAGAGAGGGATGTAAACTAGTGAAGGAGAGATTAGTTTCTAGCAATTGTGTGTCATGTAACTTGCAGAGTTATACACGTGAGCTCTTGAGTGCTTGTAATCTTTATATTAATCGAGATGATCGCCTTTGCACATAGACATAGGCATTGTTGGGCCGAATCATATTTAAATTTTGTTGTGTTGGTTTGATTAATTGATTTTTCTTTTCTAGTTGTGTCGTTCTTGTTATATTTATTTCCATCTTTGTGAGTGGTTTTCTTATTGTGATTGTGGGTCCATTCTTAACACTTTTCCAGTGTCTTACCTTTTTTAGTCAAACATTATCACTGAAACTTGTCTATTTAAGAAATATACTTTCAGCAGTTGCTATACTTCAATTTAACTACGTGCCCAGTTTTGTTTCATAATTAAATCTAAACCCCAGGGGGTTGGCCTGAATGGTAGGAAGTCGGGGGTTCAAATTCCTGCCACTCGGCAGCACTTAGGGGTGCTGTTTGGTGGGTAGCACTCACATGACACTTTTAGGACCACATTATTACAGTGAGAAGCTCAAAAATGATGTGTGATGATCCATTAGGACAATTGAGATATATATAAAATTAAATAATAGTAATCTTTTTTTTATTTTTTTTTGGCTCAGAAAAAATAGTGAATCTGATATGTTGAAGGTCACCCTTGAAGCACATACATCACCATCAAGGGTTGTGGTTTAGTGGCTAGTTTCGTCCTGAATTTGAATCCCATTGTGAAAATGATTATTGCTTGGCCATTAGCTAAGTGTTTACTGGGTGGGCAAATAGTTCAGTTAATCGAAATTTGAACTGAACCGAAATAAAATTTTTATTTCAGTTCAGTTAATTCAGTTAAAAATTTCAGTTCAGTTTCAAATCGAACTATATTTTTTTTTTCAGTTCGGTTTTCAGTTCCACTTTCCCAAATCGAACCGAACCGAAAAATTGAATTTTTTTTTAGTTTATATATTATTAATATATTTTTATACACAACTATATATATTACAAAAATATAAGTAAATATAAACATATGTTTTCTTTATAATATGAAAGAAAATGGGACAAAAACATATAAAAAAGTTGTGAAAATGAAAAAAAAAATATATATATATATATATATATAGTTTTTTCAAAATTCGGTTAACCGAATTTTCAAACCGAACCAAACCGAACCGAATTGACCAAAATCGAACCGAAATATAATTCAGTTCAGTTTCAGTTCTCATTTCTCCAAACCGAACCGAATAAAACCGAATCGAATTTCTCCAAACCGAACCGAACCGACCGAATGCCCACCCCTATTCACTAGTACTTTTGGTGGGGGCAAGAATATGATATGGCTCAATTGACTTGAGAGAGTGCATGTCATTTGGTTTTTCAGAGTGACCAGAATAAGGCACAACGCGCGCGCACACACAAAAATATCCCCCCTCCGAACAATCCAAAAAAAAATAAAAACAAACAAACAAAACAACAACCCC
Organism: Hydrangea macrophylla; assembly: GCA_033977485.1. Classification (NCBI taxonomy): domain Eukaryota; kingdom Viridiplantae; phylum Streptophyta; class Magnoliopsida; order Cornales; family Hydrangeaceae; genus Hydrangea; species Hydrangea macrophylla. The sequence goes on from CM066991.1 coordinate 136,552,792, forward strand.
CAAAACAATCCCAAAAAAAAAAAAAAAAACAACAAAACAAAACAAACAAATGAACGACCGTATAAGTATTTAGAAAAGATAAAAGCAAACAAACAAATACGTATAAAAAAAAAAAAAAAAACAAGCAAATAAGTATATGCACTTGTACTTTACATAGGTTAATCGAATAATGCTTTAGCATGTTAAAAATGCGCTCAAATCATGTGGGTGGTTTTCACTCCACCTGGGATGAAACTATTGTCGATGTGTCATGCATGAATTGGAGAAAAATGAAAAAAAAAAAAAAAACTGACGACAATTAATGCTTTGTTGGTTAGACATTTCTTAGTTTAGTTTGTACTTTCATAAAAGTTGACAAAATAGAAAAAGGTTGGCACGCCATTAATGCTTCTGACGTGCAATTAATATTTCGTCGGTTGGACCTTTCTTAACTTAGTTGTACATTGATAAAGGTTGGGCAAAATGAGAAAAATTTATCGCACAATTCATACTATGTCGGTTGTACCTTTCTTAGCTTAGTTTGTTACGTATGTCATTTGCAAACAAATGTTAAACTTTGTTATCAAAGTATAAATAGTTCCTTAATAAAGTACAAATGTTAGTTAATAAAGTCCAAGCATTATTTAATCGAGTACGAAAATGTGTAAAAAATGTACAAATGCATGTTCAAACTCATCCAATTGACAAGAAATTTTGGCTTCATGTGGTGCAAAACCACCTCACCCCCACGTTAGAATTTCCCGTAATCTTTTACTGTCCCACTGCTACTCAATTGCAGAAAAAATTGATACAGCTACTTTGGTCGTATACGGCACCGTACACATAATAGATACAAGGGTAAATTATACAAACCTCCCATGAGATTTGCCTTAATTACACGGACCTCTCCTCTTGTTTTAAAAATTATACAGACCTCCCTCGAGGTTTGAATTAGGTAACAAAACGCCCCCTCCCCTAATGGTCCGTTTGTTTTTTTACATTAGCCTCCCCTAAAAATTACAATTAGTCCTCCTAATATTATAAAATTGTCATACTAAAGCCTCATTTCTCTTATATTTTTGTGCTAATTATAAAATCCCTCCTCCCTCCTATGTTTTTGGGTTAATTTTTTTAGCATTAATTTATATCATCTACACAAAACATATATAAATAGGTCCAAATTTTTTTTTTCCCCCGAACAAACCTCTATCAAGCCCCCCCCCTGTGCTTCAAAAGTGGACACTTAACCCCCTGTGATTGTGGACTAAAATAGAACTGCTATGATTTCACTCAAAGAGCGTTAACACCAAAATTAACATCACAAAATGGGTTAAGTGTTTATATTTTTAACCAATTTTAGAATTTTTGTCAGTTTTGAGTGAAATCATAACAATTTCATTTTAATCCACAATCACAGGGGGTTAAGTGTCCACTTTTGAAGCATAGGGACAGGGGCGGATCTAGAAAATTAATACATAGGGGGGCTTGATAGAGGTTTGTTTGGGGAAAAAAATTTGGACCTATTTATATGTATTTTGTGTAGATGATATAAATTAATGCTAAAAAAATTAACCCAAAAACATAGGAGGGAGGAGGGATTTTATAATTAGAACAAAAGTATAAGAGAAAGGGGGCTTAGTATGATAATTTTATAATATTAGGGGGGCTAATTGTAATTTTTAGGGGAGACTAATGTAAAAAAAACTAACGGACCGTTAGTGGAGGGGGCGTTTTGTTACCTAATTACAAACCTCGAGGGAGGTCTGTGTAATTTTTAAAACAAGAGGGGAGGTCCTTGTAATTTTTAAAACAAGAGGGGAGGTCCTTGTAATCAAGGCAAACCTCAGGAGAGGTTTGTGTAATTTACCCTAGATATAAATGTTGGAATGGACTCATTGGACTAGAGAGCAATTCTCCCCATTGCAGCAAAAGACTTTTCCTCATAGTTGAATCTAATGGCTGACAGTTGAAAGGGTTGATTATTTGATTTCCAATGAAACAATTTTGAACAGGTGGGTCTAATTAGGGAGTAAATGCTAAAATCCTGTATTGATATGTATCACCACATTAATACACTTGGTATCACCACACTAATACACATTCTCATTATTAGTATTTGTTTGGACATATTTTTATTATATGTAAAACTCACATGTGCTTGAATAATGATAATTGCAACAAATATTTCATAAATTTTGAAAACACTAACCGGGGGCTTTCTTTTCCATCTTAGGTTAGGTAATAGCATGGTATTCAAGAACTTAATAATTATTTCTACAATTATTAGCAATATTACTATTTAGCATATATATAACTTACTAGTGTCATGAACCATATTGACAAGAAAAGGCAACCTGCCAACCACACTTGCAAAAGATGCAAATGCAACAAAGTGAACATGTTAAAGGCAAACCACACTTACCTACGTCATTTTTTTTTTGTTTTTTTGGTGTGTGTGTGTGTGTGTGTGTGTGTGTGTGTGTGTGTGTGGGGGGGGGGGGGGGGGGGGGGGGGGGGGGGGGGGGGGGGCGAGGGGAATATTTGGGACACCCAAAAATACAATTTTGAGACACAACTCAAGGGATGTGTCTATTTCTCTCAAGTGTCACTGTGAGGTCCAGTGACATCACAGGAGAGATATAGACACATCTTTTGAATTGTGTCATAAAAGTTGTCTTTGGGTGTGTCCCAATATTTACTCTTTTTTTTTTTATTTCCCTCCAATTTAAAATAATCACCTGATGTTGAGTGACAATGATGTTTTAATCAACCGTGAAGATAAAAACCATCCAAATTTATTTGGCTAGTAATCTAAAGAATGCATGATTAAGACGCTTTTCCAAAAAATTAGCTGTTATTTTCACCCAAAAAAATAAAGTTCAAAGAATGGGATGGGGAGATATCCCAAATACTTTCTCCTCAATAAATGTATGGAAAATTGCGTCACCAAAACGACGTGGAAGGAGCTACACCAATACTTCAATTAAGTTGTAGACGTAACTTTAATAAATATATATATATATATATATATGTGTGTGTGTGTGTGTATATTAAGAATATACATTATTATTTCAAGTATCCAGTTATAATCTAAGAAGACAATTCAGTCACAGTTTAAAATATGGATGTGGACATGAGGTATAGCAACTATAGCACTATATGATGCCCCCATTTTCAGAAATTCACTAGTCCCACATTGTATTTCAAGGGCCAATGAATCGTCATTTCCCATAAGACGTCACAAACTGCTAACGTGTAATTAGTTTTATAACAAACAAATAATGGCCTCACAAGTCACAGGCACCGAAAGTCCAATCCCAGTATTTGTCAGTTTACTAGTAAATCAAGCAATATAAAAGGAGTAATACTTGGGGCACAATCAAAGTCATAATTTTTTGTATATAATTTTTATTTTGTGTCTATTTCTCTCCTAGTAGGTACTGTGGGGTCACTGGCACTGTGGGACCCATCAAGAGAGAGATAGACACAAAATGTAGGTTGTGCAAAAAGAGTAATATTTGGGACACAACTTTCATACAACTTTTATACAACCTCTCCAAAAGATGTGTTCCAGTGACATCACAGGAGAGAGATAGACACATCTTTTGGAGAGGTTGTATAAAAGTTGTATGAAAGTTGTGTCCCAAGGTTATGGCTTTGGTTGTGCCTCAAGTATTACTCATATAAAAGCCATTAAGGGCCAACCATCTTACCAAGTTACCACGAAAATCTTTAAAATAAGATATGATTTAGGCTTAGTTTGGCCCCGGCGAGTCTCTTTAGAAGGAGCTTATAAAATTTATTATTAACTTTGATAATTTTATACAAGTGACACACTACTCTTCAAAAAGACATCAAAAAAACCAAAAGACAACCTTGAGCTTTTAAAAGCTCCCCCAAAAAAGCTCTAAATTCAATTTTTGTAAAGCTCATAAACTATTTACCAAATAAATTAATATGAAATTGTGCTTTAAAAAAGGAGAAGCACCAAATGGGGGCCAAACTAAGCCTTAATCCCAAACTCCCAATTTCAATTTTTATGGAGTTTTTTTCATTCATTCATAAAGGCAGATTCTAAAAAGGGACCAGTACATACATACAGAATTAAGACAAGATAAAAATAACACCACAAATCAGAAACTGCACTACAAACCTCTCCAAGGATAAAAAGCAAAACTAACTAAGATACAACTCGAAATGGCTGATTGAGGGAGGAACTGCCAAAATCCGCACCATAGATTGTCCAAAAGTGCATCGTGACTGCAAGAGACCCCATCAGACGCCAGATCTACACGATAAAATACCATAGCGACATGAGAGAGCACCAGATCTGAAAGAACAAGCCGAAATTGCGAAGAGAGGAGCCGGATTACGCCACGGGAAAGAAAGCAAAAGGAGAACTAGATAGAGAACCCAAACAAAAAACAAAAAACTCTCAAAAAGAGAGACCAAATCCCCACATAGGAGGGACAACACCCCCACAAACGAGGGACAACCCCCTCACCAAGGGCAAGATTATTATAAGGCAAAAAACAAAGAGTACAAAACACGAGCCAAGGGCTCTCCCCCGTAGACGTGAGCTCTTAAGATAGAAAGAGGAGAGCTACAAAATTGATTTGACAAAACATCATTTGCACAAACTCGTACACAAAATGGACATTCACCAAATACATAAACGTATAAATAGATTTACTTATAAATCATATAACCGGTTCTTTTTCTAAGGTGCCCCTAAAAACAAGACAACTATAATATTATCCACATTCATGGATCCAGCATCCAGTAAAAAAAATCCTCTCTTAACCACACTTTTGAAGTGCTGAGCAAAAAAAAAAAAAACCACACTTGTGAAGTTTCAACACATGCATTCATCTTCCATCTATATCACCAAACAGACTCATCTTGTTTGACTTCGGACTTAGAACCCACAAATAACCAAAAAAAAACTTTGGCCAGAACCACAAAATCATCACTCCTAGATATAGCATTTTTGCTCACCACATTTTGCTCACTATTGTTTTTAGGGTAATTTTTGGTACATAACCTTCATACAACTTTCACACAACCTTTTTAAAAGATGTGTCTATCTCTCTCGCATTTTTGCTCACCACTTTTTGCTCACTATTGTTTTTAGGGTAATTCTTGGGACACAACTTTCACACAACCTCCTAAAAGATGTGTGTCGCTCTCCTGTGTCATTGTGGGGTCTAATGACATCACAATAGAGAGATAAACACATCTTTTAAGAAGGTTGTGTGAAAATTGTATGAAAATTGTGTCCCAAGAATTACTCTTGTTTTTATTGGATGACATGTGACATTCCATTCTCATTTTGCCCCTATATTATCCACATAATTACTAAAAAATGTCATCTAGTGGAAACAAGGGTGAGCAAAAGAGGTGAGCAAAAATGCTCTCAATTCTCAAATATTTAAAAAATAAAAAATAAAAAAAAGAAAAAAAGAGAGAGAGAGAGAAAACTGTAGTCCTCAATTCCTATAAAATAGAATGAAATTAGGCGTGTTTAGAAAAACTAAAAATGAGTAATATTTGGGACACTAACAAATTCCACTAACACTCACACCCACACTCTATCTCTCTCGTAGTGGCACTGTGAGGTCCACTGTGGACCTCACAGTGCCACTACGAGAGAGATAGAGTGTGGGTGTGAGTGTTAGTGGAATTGTTGTACTTAAAATAGGATCTAATTGAATCCAAGTATCACTTTTTTTTTTTTATCTAATTGTAGTGAGAATTAAGGTTATTAATGTTTGACAAAGACGAATTGTAAAAGAACTATTAGATTGAGCAGAGACTCTATTCAAGAAGTTGACACTTACTAAATACTTGAATTTCTAAAACCGATCCACTTGTGAACCATAAAACCGGTTCTTTAATTTCCCAAACAGAATCCTTGGCTTCATTCAGCAGTCTAAAAAAACTAATCTAGTAGAATCCTTCTGCTTTACAAATATAGGAATCTAGCATACCACGGTAGTACCAATGAACAGCAACTCAAAGGGCATCCCAGAAAGCTTTGGCCATCCGGCACTTGATAGGAAACCAGAAATATTTGCATTACATTTGATAATATTTCAAGACTGCACTGTGTGTACATATTTGTCTACATGACGTGCATATGAACTAATAACATCTTGGTACACCACAAATGTAGCTGAAATACTGTCCAAAACATTCCACCATTTAATTCTGTAAATGATGAAAATTAGTGTGAAAAGTTTTTAATGCACCAACAAATATATTCACCCTATGCCAGCATTGACGAATTGTACACACAGCATTCCCTGTTATGCATGTGGACAGAGAGTGAAAAGTTGTGCATTTAAAAACACCCAGGAAAAAACCTTCTACCCCAATCAAAGTAGTGTCAGTGGTTATTAGCCTAAAGCTCAGGGAGTAGGGACCCAACTGCAATCAAACTAGATAGACTAGATATACTGTTCCAGCATGCAAACTACCTATGCAATGAACCACCAAGGACTAGGATGTTATTTCAACAGGATTTATCTCCAATCTTTAGCATCTGTTATCAATGGAGAAACCTAAAGCCCCTCCACACCAGAAAATAAAAAATAAAAAGTACCAAAAGGAAAAACCCAAAGATCTTTTAGTACACAGATAAATCAAAGATCTTCTGCCAATCATTCATCATTTCTCCACCTCTTCTCAACCTTGTAAAATGTGATTTCATCAATGTTACAGCATCTTGTGGAGAGAGAGAGAGAGAGAGAGAGAGAGAGAGAGAGAGAGAGAGAGAGAGAGAGAGAGAGAGAGAGAGAGAATTGACCATCCAGCTCTTGTTACATACCCCAGCACCCACCGACCGCGATAATATTTGCAGGAAATGGATGGCAGAGATGTACATCAGTCCATATCAAGAAACTCCATCCTCTTTCTCATGGTACCTTTAAGATCCGTAGACTCCCTTTCTGCTTTTTGTGCCTGTTTCAACTTACAATAAGATTAAAGACGGAGAATGCATCCTTATATTCTTTCTATATTTTTCAATTCGAAAAAAAAAAAATTACAGAAGAAAAATGAAAGAAAAGAATCTTGACAAGGTAGAAAGGAAATTGGTAAAAGTAAATGATTGGAAATAAAAACCTTGCACGAGTGATTATCCTTTTAAATCGCTTCCCTCAAAGTGAATTTCTACCCATCATGCGATTATTAACTTGTTCGAAATTTGATGTTGGCCATCCAAAATTTCATGACAAAAATGTGGATACAATCTTAAATTCATCCTAAATTATGAGCTTAAGATTTAAGAAGACATAAGCAACCAAATATTTGGGAAGAATTGGAATGGACTAACATAATAAAATAAACATTCATTTCCATCCATTCACCAAAAAATGAATTGATTACAGCAAGAATTGAAGGAAAGACGCACAAGTCAACACATGGAAGTTAAGGATGCTCATGTCAACGCACCAGGGAACAAGCCAACAACAGATTGTAGAATCGCTAGAAGTAATCACATTATTATTTTGAGAAACTTGATATAGATCATCGCACATTTACTCTGCTACCTATTTTTTCAGTGCATCTTCATCACCCAGGCCAAATGGTGTTTCCCACTTTGCAAGGATATGCATCTAGAAAATGATGATGACACATACTCATATTCGCAGAATGTAACGTTGAATGTTGTTTACTTTACTTTTGACACATACTCATATTCATATTAATAGTGTGCTTGTATTCCAACTGAGCTGATATTAGAAAAGTTATATTGAACATTAATAGGAAATCATTATCTATATCTAGGAAACTTTGCCCAAAAAGTGGCTGTTTGACTCACTCAAGTACATAGATAGGTGGCACTCTAGTGGAGCATGGGGGGTTGAGATGCTAGCTCCAACCAAAATACTGACACCACCACTAGTGTGAAAGGCAGCAAAAAAAAAAAAAAAAATTATTTCTTTTGCACCAGACATCTCTTGAGATTTGGGCTTTCGTTTTATTTTTGATTCACTTGTACCAGGATATAAGATTGTTGTAAAAGAAAAGGTGTTTCTCTAAGGGCCGTTCTTCTCCTCGCTCATTCTACTCCATGGTGCACGCAGATTAATGCATACCAAAACGAACTTGGACATAATTAAAGGGGTATTACTAACAAGAGGCCATAAGGAACCGCCAGCAACGAGTAAATGATAGGTTGGGCCTATTAGTAAGAAGTCAAAGACTCAAACTACAGTAGACCCTAGTTCATTTTAAAAGGATAACCTGGGGATCCTAATTGATACTTCATCCAGCCAAAATGAACGAGTAAAGATATACAATTTAAACACTATCAAATCATACTATTCAGATACATCTCCAACATGTCAATCAATGCTTAAAGTCCAAATCTTAAACCTTGAAACGACACCACCCACATACAAGGGTATAATTGGTTTCCAACATAAATAAATCATATGGCCTCCCCCACTCGTGTAAAGACTTGTCTCACAAACTGGTCATCAAGTTGTATAATTGGAACAATATATGTGGTTGTCAATGGGTATAATATTAGTAATGACTCATCACATCCTAATAACTAAAACCCATACCCTCTCAAAAAGCGAATCTAAGCCATCATCAAACTATAAGGATCCTAACATTAATGTAAATTAAATACAAATTCAAAGAGCATACTGTGTAAATGAGGGAATAGTATATTCACTAACATACACTGATACACACATCTAGGGAAAAAACATCAGACTAAGTAGCACTTACCCTTTTTATCTCTGCTTCTGAAACACGAGTCATATGTGGCGGAAGTTCCTCCTTCTCCAAGTCCTAAACAATCAAATGCAAATTCCAAACAAAATTCAAATCCATAACTAGTTTAAGCAACTATTTGCAGAAATGGAAGAAAACAAATAACTAAATAAAGACTTCATACCAGCTCGCCAATTAAAACAACGTTTTCCCCACGGATTACATATAGACCTAATGGGATGTCGCAATAAAGATCACCAACAATCACTCGTTCACATGCACCTCCAAGAACAGCATTAGCTGTATATGAGATGCAATTTTCTTCTTTAAGTTAACCAAGCACTGAAAATTATCATGTCGAACCAATTTACATAATGAGAAAGAGAAAAGGATACCAAATTGATCAAAAGATCGAAGAACGCCCATAAGCTTTCGGCCATCTCGCAGTAACACAAGAAGTTTCTCTGCAGAAATAAGAAGAAGTATAAAAATAAGCACAGGAATTACTAACCCAGAGAAGCGGAAAGGGAACCAGACAGTTTTGCAGCCAAACTTATCTGCATCCACCTCAACAGTCTAGAGTATACAAGGTAAATTCTTTAAAAATAAGTTTCTTCACTTAACCTGTGTGTGCATCATAGGAGTGAAGTTATTTGTACACCAAAGAGTCAAAGACCAATGTTTTCAAATCAAAAAATGAGGCTTAAACATATAACATATGGCTCTAAAACTTCAGGTGCTTGATTTAAAAAATCAAACATAATCACCCAAATTCTTAAAAGGCCTTATCTTTGTAAAGAGCATACATGATACAAATACCAAATGAAACCAACATGCTAATTTAACTAGTTCTTGTACTACGGTAAAAATAGCCAAGAAAAACATACATGGACTAATACAAAATGAGCGAGGGTAAAAAAGAAGTACAATTGCATAAGTTTCTGTAGTAAAAGCTCTTAAACATTAATTTATATCAACCATCATACGCTTCCAACATAAATTTTTTTTTTTAGAAAAAGGAACTTAGCAAGTTCCTCAAAGCAGTGACAGAGAGCAACACAATAGCCAATGCAGGTAAAGCTGAATGGGAAAAAGAAGAAAAAAAAAAAACACAGTTTTAAATGATCAGACATATCCCAAGGTGTGTTAGGCCTATGTCTAAGTGCCTCAGATAGTGAAATGTGCAATTGATAATAAATCTAACAAAGCTCTACTACCAGCATTCCCACTGAAGCATACTCCTAAATTGAGATAATTCAATCACTTCCATCCTGGTTTAAACATATCTCTACTTTATCCGTCATGCACAATCAAAGCTGTCTCTATTACATCCATTAAAACTGACCCCCCCCAAAAAAAGTGACAAGTTTCATTTGATAACATTGTCTCGCAGCATGAATAACAAACAAGGAACTTTTTGAGATTTCTTATTTATTGAATAGATCAAGTGATGATCAGTATGCATCACTTTGCATGTTCTTATGACATTAGGAATCTAGGATAATACAATTGAGATTCAAATCCATAAATCAATAATGTAATTGCAGTCAGGAGGCACATACAGTGATAAGTCTATAAAATATTGCATATCAAGAACTGATACCAAAAAAAAAATTGATATTTTCACATAACAACATAAAGGAAGAGCTCAAAAATACAGACGCAAGAAACAATGGGTTAAAGAAGATAGGAGGAGAGAGCTTACTATCAAGATAGCTTGCAAGGGAAGTAGATAGGTAGATATCCTCTGGTCCTGCCCAAGACATTGAGCTCAAACTTTTTCGGTATTCGAAAAATCACCGAAAAATTATCCAAAAACGGACCAAATGGCATTGGCAGCTCAGTTTCTATCTGATGCCTCCTCACCAACACTTTCCAACAAAATCCAATCTTTGTGAAAAGAAAAACCCTAATAAGACTTCACAATGATGAAAACCCTCAAATGACCCTAAAACTAGTATTGAAAATAGCAATTACGATAACTTCCCCTGAAAAAAGAAAAATATATAAACCCTAATTGAAAACCCAAAACAGTTGTTTTTCAGATCCAAAAAACCTAGCCTGAATAATCCCAAATCCAAAGAGTAAAAAGCTTTGACTTTGGTTTCTTCTCCGGGGTGATGGTTACTAAACAGTTTGAAACGAACACCCAGATAGATCTAATAGCACAGGAAAGGGAAGGAAAGGAAATAATCAATAATTCAATAGAAAATTGAAAAGAAAAATCGAGAGAAAGCGCGAGAAAATGTGAGAGACCAATTACTGGTGGGAGATTTCTAGGGTTAGGATCTTCCAATGAGGTCGAGCCTATAACTCTAGTTAATCCAAAAGATAGTTGCTTTCAGGCTTCCTCCATCATCTCTCCCACTCTATCCCTATTAGTATATTGATACATAATTTTGCTTAATTGGGAGAATTAAAAATCCATTAATAATTGATTGACAATTTAAAAGTCAGTTATGTGTTTTTTAAAAATTACTCAATACAAATGACTGACTTTTAAATTATTAACAAATTATTGACTGATTTTTAATTTTTCCTTATATATTTATTTGATGCAGTTGGAGCAGTGAACTGGACTAGAGGATTAAATAGTGGTTGGTGGGACCAAAAGTGTGTATCTAGATTTTTATTGGCTGAAGTTTTTACATATGTCAAAAGTTTTATGTTAATTCTGGGATCAATGATCAATCTAGGGTTGACAAAACCTCATGATCATTGATCAGCACACAGCTGCACTCATTTTGTTGTTTCCTTCACAATTTATCCAAAGGGTAAAATTGAACCCTAATTTTCCACTCCCCTTCAAATTGAGTCATAATGCATGTTTGTAAATGAGTAAATGTGCCTGAGGTACTAGCTAATATGGGGGGAATCAAACCGACCGTTTGATTTTTGTAGAAAGCCTATCAATGTATTTAAGTCCACTATTATTATTATCAATAATGCTTGGCACCAAAGAACATAAAGAATTTTTACAAAATGAGTGAAAAGTCTATGTCGCACACTGGGACCCGCCAGTAATTGATAAAAAAATTGTTTAATTGTTGGCGGGTCCCAGTGTGCCACATAGACTTTCCACTCATTTTGTGGAAGTTCTTTGTATCCTTTGATGCCCCAAGCATTATTCTATTATTATTGGTAGAGAGTAACCAAATTAAACCAAATCAAACCAAGTCTTGTGTCCCAATCAATTAGGGTCGACAGTATAAATCTTTTTTCTTCATTCTGCACGATCAAGAGCTATATGCTCATTTAAATTATATATATTCATATCTTGTTGCATTACATATTCTCAAGTCAGTCTAGGTCTGCTTCTCCCTCTAACCATTCCAGGCATTACGATTTTATCACTATTTCGCACAGGTGCATCTACAGATCTTCGTTGCACATGGTCAAACCATCTAAGTCTATTCTCCCTCAACTTATCATCAATATGTGTCACTCCTACAGTCTCTCGGATGTACTCATTTCTAATTCTATCTTTCCTAGTCTTACCACACATCCATCTTAGCATCCTCATCTCCGCTACACTTACTTTGCTAATGTGTTGTTTCTTAGTTGCCCAATACTCTATCCATTGGTAGATCTTTTTTCTTAATTTCTCTAAATGAATAAAAACCATATGTGCATCTTTTTTCTTCTCTCTATACTATTCCATTGGTAGAGAGTATGGGTGTTTAATTCTACATATGAAAATAGTTGTTATCACTTATGAGTAAATGTGCCGACGTACTAGCTAATTTTGGGGAATCAAACAATCTGTTTGATTTTTGTAGAAAACCCGTCACTGTATTTTTTGATAGTGTGGCTGCTGTGAATTCTACATATGAAAGTAGTTGTTATCTCTTATATGAGTAAATGTTTTTATGAAAATAGATATAGCATAAAGTTGACCAAAAAAAAAAACGTTTATTTAAGTGTGATTTTACAGAAGACTTAACTATGTTAAATTGATTTACTATTGAATAAAAGTAGTGACCATTCTTAGTCTATGTTATTAAGGGTGCCAAAATAGTATTTTTCTTTTTCTTTTCTTTTTTTTTTTTTTTTTAATCTTTTTTCTCCAAGCATAAAGTCATTTTAATATTGGTTGAATCAGATTAACCAAGTTCGCACTACCATATAAATAATGTCATGTTGCTATTGACACAAACAGGCTACTTTTTTCAAACATATATAAAATGAAAACCTCTATCAATTCTTTTATCTATGATTTCATCATCGAGGCAAAAACTTAAAGAGTACTCCATTGAACCTTGTGTCAAGCCATAGACAGGACCTCTTAGGTTCGAAACTCACATGTGTCATCTCGTGCTTAAATTATACGCATTTATTTGTGGGAGATTATGCATATCTAGAGTGGTTCACTCAACAACCTTGTACTCAATGGGACTAAGACGTCTTCGATTGGACTCTCGTAGGCATCACTAAGGCTTAAAATGATACGCATTATTTGCGGGTGGTTGTGATTTTTGGAATTCACTCTACGTGTAGTCGACCTAGCTTATACCTAATGAGAGATTGGGTTGTATAAATTTGATTTGCAAGCATGTAAAAGATCATAACCATATATGAATGGATATTTGAATCCCTCCAAGAATCAACTCTTGACACAAAGACCAACTGATCCAAAAACTAAAGTTAATAGATAATGATCGAGTCCAACAATATATATATATATATATATATAAAGCTCTAGCAATTTTCAAGCTTATTGATCAAATATTATGCTACAAATTGTTCATTATTTCATGTCTATCTACAGTGTCCTGTCTCAACCTTAATAAGAGGGTACCATAAGAAGAAAATGTAGTAAACTACGATAAAAATATGTAGAGAACATCTAGCTATGCCAGTACAGATTTTTCAGAAAACCCTCTACGTACAACATTACATAACATGAGTTGCATCAAATCATAGATGCAATGCAACCATGAAAAAAACAAAAAGGGGGGAAGTACTGTCAGCAAAATAAGCCACTCGAACATGTGATTATTTCTTGACCTCTCTGATATGGATTTATTGATAATCTTTGCCTTAGAAACTTGAACTTTGGTCATGATTGATCTATATCTCTAGAACAATATCTGCAATTAAGAAACTAAATCCAATCAATATTGAATTCATGTATGTTTGGTAATATATATATATATATATATATATTTACCATTTTGTAAATCAAGAAGGAATAAAAAATCAACATTAATTAACTTACATTCTGAATCTGTTTTGTCCCATTTGCCTCTATCTCTTCTTCTCTCCTTTGTTTCTTCTTCTTTTCCTCTGTTTGGCACTTCTTTGTCCTCTAGATATTTCTTCATGGACGATGCTCGAGATGAATTTTGACCGTATATTTTCTTGGAAAGCAATGTTCTCAAAAGCTGTAAGCAAATAGCAAAATTAAATTAAGAAAAGATGTTAATATATTGGGTTACCTAAAGTAACCGTCTAAAAATATGCAGAGTATGTAAAAATTTCACTTTGTTAGTACCTCTATTAACAATAAAAATTTCTAATCATATCAGCTTCAGATTTAGAAGTTGTAGGTGGGTTCAATCAGATATTTAATTGGTTGACCAAGTTTAGTCTAATTTGGTGAGCCATGGCCTAGCTAGTTCAGCTTAGTCCATACTAGCATATGTTTCGTTCCAGGGAAAAATTATTCCGTGTGATAGGCACACCGTGTGAAGGAAATTATAATCTCGTGAAACCCACGTGGGACTCACAAAATGCTCAAAGCGTATTGGATGTTTAAATAGAACTGAAGGTCACATGACCGTTGAGTTTAAACCAAAAATCACAATTTGTGTAGTTTAAATGTGTAAATGACGCGCATACTTATGTTTATGGATATAAATTACCTTTTCCATTCTTGACTCTGGAAGTGGATCTCTCAAACTAGGAGCTGGTTCAAATCCACTTGAGCAGACAAACATTTTCTTGAGAAGGAAAGAAATGGATTTTTTCCCAATTGCCTTCTTATTATTTTCCATGCAAACATCTTTGCATTTGCTAAGTATCACTCTAATAGTTCTGTCGATTTCATCTTCGTTATCATCCAAATCACTAGAAAATGTAATATTGGAATTTCTTCGATCAACCTCCAAACTCGAGGGGCAATTAAGGAACTTATCCAATGGAAGATCAGCATTTTCTCCTTGAATTTTGGAGGGTGGTTTTCGCGACAAGAGCTTCGTTAACTCCTTTTGTAACTTTCCAACTTCTTCGGGTGTAAAATCTGATAGATCTTCGGATGAAGATGGATTTTCCTGAAATCTTTGACTGCTCTCTGGATTTTCCTTTTGATCATTGTTTCCAAATGTTCCAATTGCTAATAATCCATGTGGCCAGTCGCTAAATTCTTCTTTCCGAGGTTCTTGCTTTGTATTGTCTTCAAAAGAGGAGGAAAAAAAAAACCACCTTAGAATGATGGAAAATTTGAGGACATAACACTAATAAAACAATATTCTATATTGATTCTGATTTAATTTCTCAGTCAAATCCTGCTGAAAGGAGGAAGGAAATGGACATAAAGAGAAAAAGTTGAAAGAAAAGCAGAAAAATAATACAATAAGAGGGAAAAATATGCTTTTTTTCTCAAAGGGTATAGAAAAGATGTCAAATCTAATGAAGATGAATCAAGTTCCAAATTCAAGTCTAATTCTTTTTTTTCTTTTCTTTTTTTTTTTTTTCCCTCTTTCTTGAGGAGAAGGAAATAAAAAGTCCAACTCATAAACTAGGATTAATCTTAATTATATTGAAGTTGAGCAGATCTCATAAACCTGAATCAACTTGAACTAAAAAAATCTTTGTGGTAGAGGATCTTAATTGGGTCAAGTTTGGATCAAAAACTGTATCTTGGCCTATCCCATTGACCACTATTGTGTGTCGCGCACATATACATAACCTTGCTTTCATTAATTTAGTATAATTAATACTATTACCACTAAAAAAAAATTTCATTTTGCTGTCAAATGTCTTTCAGAATGAATATGGAAGGACTGTTCGGATTCAACTCGAACAAAATAGATATCACCGGATCTTAATCGGGTCAGACTTAGATCAGAATTCGGACCCATTGGCCACACTCTTTGACCTACATAGTGACAGTGCCAAATTCTTTGTGATGACATTCAAGTCCCATACCAAGTCTCAGCCAAAAAACAAAGTTAAAAGTGCCAATACCTACATACATATATGCAACAACACATTGGCAAGAAATATTCTTTTTTAAAATGGGGAAAAATTAACAAATTGTGTAATGCATCAAGAGAGAAGTTTTCATTATGGCGTGAGTTACACCATGACAGGAAAAAACACACACACACACACACACACATAAACACACATATAAGAAGAAAAAAAAAATTACTACTTACAAGAAGCAGATGCTGCATTTGGTTTTTTACTCCCTTGTCCCCCATGAAACTTATTTTGCATCCAATTGAAGAACTGCAACAAAAACAAATCAAAACTCCAATTATATATATAACCTCACATATCAAGAATAAAATGTCCTAAAAAAAAACCATCTCTCAATCTCTTTCTCACCTTCATTTGCAAAGAGAGAAAATTAATAGCCCTTCAAAAAGTACAAAAAGTTAGTGGTGGTAGAGGACTTGACTCAGGTGTGGCTGGAGAAGTCAGATTTTCAGTTGCAGATCCTAGAACAAGCTAGAAGCCAATGAGAGTTAAGCTTTGGAAGTAATAAATAAATATGTGGGTATGTGAGGAAAACTATAGGGCTAAGCTTCTCATTGGTTCAATTCCCCAAACACAGCCTTTTTGACAATACATATAGATATATATATTTAAAACTATATACACCACCTCTCTTTCCATCCATGATCCAACCATTCCACTCTTATTCTCCTCTTAGACTAATTAATTTCCAACTAATATACCCATACCCCACTGGCATAAAGACATTCTCCCTTGGCTTAATTTATATACATCCCATACATACATAACTATATTTTTTTGGGTGCTTATGTGACAAATGAGAGCGTGTGGCACCGGTTCTAACCGTTGGATCAGAAAATGGTAATCTTAAGGCAACTTCAAAGTGACACGAGGGGGTTCCCGTAGATTCTGCTGCTGGGGAGCTTCAAACACCACTCAGTTATGAAAATATCTCATAATTTTAATCCATTTGTTTCTTTTAAGAATACTATGTTAGTGCATAGGTCTTTCCAATTTGAAATCTTTAGCCTCTTCTAAGTTCTAGCCAATCAAATGTTCATCCACAGTTCCTGTCAACTTGGAACGTCTATTTGTATTTATAGGGACCATTTGATTTAGAAAAAGTCTTAGGTGGAGGAAAAAGTCTTAGATACTTTTTAATAGTACTTTTTTTTTTTTTTAACGGTTTTGAAGGGTAATTGGTTTATGTTTACAAGTATCTGTGTTTACGTGGCATATATGTTACACATAGGTGGACGAATAGCATCGTGTAACACAACGATAAAAAGTAAATAAAAAAAAAAAGTATTGTAGTGTTGCTCTTTGATTTAGGACCATGTAAGTACGTTTGGGCTTTTTATTTGGGATGTCAAGAACTTGTCATCATGGAATAAAGACCATGAAATTATCACTCCCAAAAATCCTCTCTGTGCTGAACTAGCTTGACAGGCAACAACATGTGATTCTTAGCTTCTTGTAAATATGGTCTTTAATTTAATACAATGGTAGAGAAAATGACTAGAGAAATGGAGCCTAACAATACACTTAGCCCCAATGTCACATATCTAACTCTATTAGGGGTATTTTGGTAATTTGACCCCCAGCCTGTAGTCCTAATTCTATGATCTATACAGGGACAACTTTCATTGTATTATCTAATTTTCGTCTTCTGTCTTTAAGCACAGTGAAATCTTATTAACTATATGATTCAACTTATCCTTGTTTTGGGTGAATCTTGCAAGTAAATCGGATTGATTTGTGTGTCTCTTTTATTGATGCTTTTCATATCTGGCAAGTCATAGGGGTTAATCCCTAACAAAAATCACCTCCTATGTGGTGTTTTTCTCTTCTTCTTCTTCTTCTGCCTTTTTATTTTTATTTTTTATTTTTTATTTTTTATTTTTTATTTTTTTTTATTTTTATTATTATTATTTATTTTTTTTTTTTTGGTTTTTTGGTGTTATTCCACCCTTTTGGGTGTGGCTGTAATATCAGGCCTTGGTTTTGGTTTGTGGACCTAACCAAGGAAATTAGAAGAAAAGGCAAATCGTGAAGGAAAATTAAAATGTTCATGTACCTGAATAGTATTGGAGGGTATACAAGTAAATGATTCTACAACATGGTTCAGTACAAAGAAAAGTAAAAGGAATAAAAAATCTTTTCTTCTTTTTTTTTTTTTCACTGTTTAGTTGGTAACACACAAGGAAAGGTGATTTTCTTTTATTTTTTCTTTCTTTTATTCTCTAAATTTATTAGTTAGTAAATATAGCCTTTACTCTTTAGTAAAGGCGTATTACCCATTTTCAGCCCATTAAATCTCTTCAAATTTTTGGAGGGGGATGAAATATTTTTTTTATTTTTTTTTTTTGGCCTATATTAAGGCCTCTCCTGTTTGGATTTTCCAGACTTGGATTCCAATTAAGAATTACGATGTTGATTATTCCCTCCCACCATATGGTATCTTCCCTCTCAGTACTTTTACGCCAAACAACAACCTGAAAGAAATTCAGGGGGGCAAAAAAAAAAAAAAAAAAAAAAGAAAAGAAAAGAGTGCAGTGAGGGCACATTCATTTTTTAATTACAGCACTTAATTTTAAGTTATAAAAATAATTTTTTTACCTTTTACTTTAATTAGTAAGGGCACCTCACTTATTGTACTATATATTATATTTTACAAATAAGGCTTAACTACATTTTATACTCTCCCAGTTTGCCCTTTATGTTAATTTGGTCCTTATAGTTTAGAATTTTTCATTTAGTCCCTGTAGTTTCATAAGTGTGTCATTTTAATCGCTCAAAACACTTTTTTGTGACAATTTTGTTTTTTTACTTTCAATGACAAAATTATTTGTCATTAAAGGACTTATTAGACTTATTTGTCATATTTATGAAACTACAGGAACTAAAGTAACACTTTCTAAATTACAGGGACCAAACTGACACAGGTAACAAACTACAAGGGTGTAAAATGTATTTAACCCTTACAAATAAACTTAAACCATCCCAATTGACAAAAATCAATACAAAATAAACTTGGACCACCTCAGTTGAAACTAATCGTTCAACTTTGCTTCTTTAATATAAGTCATGCATCAGAGTTTGTAATTACGACAATCATATTTAATCTAATACCAACATCTTGAGCCCAATATATAAGCTCTAATCGCGAGTCAAATACCTACATATTTATAAATAAATAAATAAAAAAAGACAATGTAAGAATAATTCAAATTTAATTATTAGTGTATTCAAAATGGTAAAATATTCACCTTATCAATGAAAAAATATGGTGTTACATCGATATCTGAACGTTGGTCTTCCATTATATTTGGTAAAAGTATATACCAAATAATTTTCATCATCTTGTATTCTTAATTTTTTTTTTTCCGGCATGTGCTGAATACAAAAATATACAGACATCATCTACTAAGGAATTCATTGTATTGAGTCAACAAGAATAATTAAAACATGTAAAATAATACTACCTCCGTCCCATTTTATGTGTCCCTTTTTGGGAATCCAACTATTTAAGGGGACAAAAGGAATCTACACCTACTTTCCACAATTACCCATAATCATTGCTCTTTCTTTTTTGTTTTGTTTTGGTATTGGTTGTAAGGAAAGGCAATTTGGAAAACTAAGTAAAATTTATATACTAATTTAGGAAAGTGGACAACAATTTTGGGACATACCAAAATAGAAAGGGTAATGCTAGGGGCACAAACAAATTCTACTAACACTTACTAACACACTCTATCTCTCTCCTAGTGGTACTACGGGGTCCACTGCGGACCCCACAGTGCCACTAGGAGAGAGATAGAGTGTGTTAGTAAGTGTTAGTGGAAGTTGTTAGTGCCCCAAATATTACTCAAATAGAAAGGGGGACACATAAAATGGGACGGAAAGAGTACTAAACTAGCAAAACGGAGTAAAATAGTTGAAAAAAATAATAAATAACAACAACAACAATTAAAGCAAAACGTGACTGAATTGATTTTCTTTTTTTTGTGTGTGTGTGTGTGTGTGTGTGTGGGGGGGGGGGGGGGGGGGGGGGGGGGGGTCAATCTCAACTGTTCAAACAAGCAATTAGAAGTCAAACAGAACCAAATATAAAAGATTACACGTCCAGAACCAAAACGAAAAGAGACAAACTCTTATTCTAACACAAACAAAAAGAGATCAGATGCTAGAAGATTCCATGTTCATGAATTCATTGAAATTATGACAATAAAAAATATTTATGTAAAAAAAAACTATAAAACAATAAAAACAAAACGTGGCTGCAATGGTTCTTTTACAGTTTCACGTAAATACACATTCAAGCAGTTGAGTTAGTCTACTTCTCGTGTAGTATGTTTTCTTCTCAGTTATATATACAAATTAAATTAATCACAAATCAAGATTTCAGATTGTCGAATTTACAGATTAGCGAGGGTTTCAAGACATAGGTTTTCTCTTGTTAATAATAAACCCTAGAATAGTGCATGGTTAGAGATTCACATAGAATGAAAAAGCCAGAAGAAGAAGAAGATCAAAAGTTAGGGAGGATAAGAAAGAGAGATTTAGACTTATTGGATATGAGTTGAATAACAAATACAACCCTTACTTAGAAAGGAAAAAAAATAAAACCTAAACTTCTTAAATATATAATTTGTGGGAGGTGCCCTTAAAAGAGACAATAACTTTTTTTTAACCTAAAAAAGGTGCCCAAATTAAAAAAAAAATGAACTTGCCCTTATGAGCACCCGAAATAAAAAGATAGTAACCCCACACTATCATTTTCTGAGGAAATGAAGAAAACTCTTGACCAAGTATTAATTGTCCAAAATAAGGCCGAAGAAATCTCTATTAGAAGGGAAACAGGAAATTTAGTATACAGATCCCCATTGTTGAGGAGCATATGGACAGAAGCATGTTTCATAGATTTGATTTATCTTAATTTTAAGAATTTATTTATTTATTACCATTTGGTGTAGTTGTCTCGTTTGAGGACATGGTGGGGGGGGGGGGGGGGGGGTTTCGAACTTTGATATGAGCGTGGAATGGAGAATTTTTTTTCCAATTAGGCTAATAAAGTCGCTGCTCAATTATAAGAATTAATCCAAAACAAATTTTCAATTAGCATTGTTTATATAACACCCGTATTTGTGTTATTTCATTGTATTACATTATCATGCATGATAATGTGATGTGTTGTGTGTTTGGCACATGTTTGAGTGCGTCTTGACTCACGAATCTATTTGGGTATTTGTATTAGAGAACCCATTGAGACGGTGTTGAATGAGAGTTTGGATGCTGTGAAGTCTCTCCGAGTATGAGACGTTCACTGTGGAATACTTAAATGTTTATCTGGAAATAAATGTTTGTATGTGTATTTCAATATCTATATTATTTCTGGTTTAGAATTTATTCCTGTTGTTAGTTTTAGTATCCTAGTAAGGACAAATTAACACGCTATTAATTTGGTAGGCTAATTTAGCAACTTCGAAAAATTCATATAAGAATTTGCGTTTTAGCAACCAAACGCAACTTAGTCGGAAACTTTTATAATTTTGAGGTTTTGCTTGTAAAGCTACAAATTAGCTGTGTATAAAGTTTCAGAGACTGATTAGGAGTTTTGAAAACTCGTGGGGAGGCAAACACAATTTTCGAAAGTGTTGCCTATTGTCACGCCCCGGAACCACTCAGATGATCCTAGGACACGTGGCACGCCACCAAGGCTTAACCCCAGTCATTAAAGTTCCAAAACAAGTTTAAAATAACTTAAACCAAAGAAGCTCAACAATTATAATAATAAAAAAAAAAAAAAACAAAATCCTGTCTTTGTAATTAGCCAAAAACCCTGTTTTAACAAGTCATAAATTCCCAAATAATATTACCAAATCACAAGTTAAAACCAGCACTAACGCTTTAAACCATTTAAAGTCAAACCCAAAGTCATAAACATGAGCTCCCAAGTACAAGCAATAGTTTTTAAATAATTTAAGAAAAATACTAAATATAACCATTTACAACCAACCCAATAAATAAATCTCCAAGTTCAAAGTTCAAACGTCTCAATCTAATAACATTAGTCATAGTAACACTATGATCAAATAATCCCAACTAACACAGTCCAACTTTATATTACAGGAGTTAGGTTACAATTCAACTAAAGTGTAAAGTTTAACTAGGAATATTACATAAATCTTAAACCAACCAAAATATGACTCGTACTACAATCTAGATTAAACCGATTAATTACAACTATATTGCAAGTTTTAAACTAAAAAGCAGGTAACTATTAACAAAATTACAACTTCCCAAAACCTCGCCAAGCCATTCCCCAACTCACTTCCCCAATTCCTCGCCACGATCACCTACGATGGTTATTCAATAACCATTACAATATATAAGCTATATGCTTAGTGAGTAATGCTAATCATGAACATGGATAATAAACACGCTCAATTCAACATATTACAAATAACTATAGTCTCTGGCAATTACTAGTTCACTCCCACCACTACCGGCTAGCCAGCGGCTCTACTCCCCAAGCCCACGTGACTAGTCATGACCCACGCCCTCATACGTGCGGTCCCATAGGCCTCTGGCGGCCGTGGTCGTCACCACAAAGATTACCTCATGGTGGTATAGAACTAGCAATTTCCATTGACCCAAATAGGCAACTCAACATGCTCATTTAATCATTATACCATGTTTTCACAATCAAATTGGGCCTAATTTAACCACATGAGTTTTGCCCAATACTAATCTAAATAAATTAAATTACGCTAATTAGGCATGCTTTGGCATCACAATTGAATCTAACATGAAAATCATCTAAATATCAAAATTAACATCACTCACCTCTTGGGTTTCGCTCCTAATCGTGAAATTAAAGCCCTACCATGAAACAGGTACAAATCCTATATATAAATGATAAGTTATGAGCTAAAACCCCAAAAAGGGTCGCGGAAAAACTATCACAAAACTCAATAAAATTAGTACCAATAGATTAGACTCACCCCCAGGAGTCCGAATATGTGATCAGAATTAAAAACCAACGTCGTTCGGCTCGACAACCGTCGTCGAGAACTCACCGTCAAAACTTCCGTCAATTCACGTCCTCGTCTCTGCAAGACTGCAACCTAAATCTAAATGAAGTAAAATGATGAGTCAAACTCATCTTATACGTGGCTTTAACTTGCCAATTTCCAATTTTAACATCACCTCCACGCAATTTTATTAGTTTTACAATTATACCCCCACTAATTATTAAACTATATTAAAACTATCACAAACCTAAATGGGTATTTGTCTATGTCTCGCATGGATCCCATAAGTGGTCCCATATAATTAAATGAAGTTGCTAATTAGCCTACTAATTATGTAACGTGTTCAATTCGTCCTCCCAAATGTATCCCTAATTGACCCAAAAGTGGTCACTACCTAATAACATGATATTATTAACAATCAAATAATAAATCATTTAAGCCTTAATAAACAGTTAAGCACATAAGGTATTCCACATATTACTGTCCCATCTCAACTGGGACTTATCAACACATGTCCCAACTTGGGATTGCCATATAGCCACAACTGGGTTCCTAACTGGGCACCCATAAACAACTTAGTGGGTTAAACCCACTTCCAATAAGTGTCACATAACACATTAATTATCATTAACTCATGATTATGCATGCTAAAGCAATAATAAATATAACCGCGGGAGCGGGTGTCACATCTCTCCCCTCCTTAAAAAGGAGTTTGTCCCCAAACTCGTAGTACCTCAAGTTTCGAATAAGAATGGATACTTCTCTTTCATTTCATCTTCTCTTTCCCACGTGGCTTCCTCAACGGAATGATTCCGCCATAGCACCATAACCAAAGGAATAGTCTTTGTCCTCAGAACTTGCTCTTTTCTGTCAAGAATCTTGACTGGATGCTCGATATATGTTAAGTCTTCCCTGACTTCCAACGGCTCTGGAATAATCACTTTTTTCGGATCTGATACACATTTTCTTAGCATCGATATATGAAATACATCGTGTACATTAGCTAATTCCGGTGGCAACTCCAACCGATAGGCTACTGGTCCAACTCTACCAATGATCTCAAATGGCCCAACATACCTTGGATTTAGCTTTCCTCGTTTTCCAAATATTGTAATACCCTTTGAAGGTGATACCTTTAAGAATACAAACTCCCCAACTTCAAACTCCATCGGTCTTCTTTTCAAATCCGCATAGCTTTTATATCTACTTTGAGCTGTTTGAAGCCGTTGCTGTATTGTCTTTATCTTTTCTGTGGTCTGCTGAACAATTTCAGGCCCTATCAATCTCCTCTCACCAACCTCGGTCCAACAAATTGGAGAACGACACTTACGCCCATATAAAGCCTCAAAAGGTGCCATCCCAATACTGGATTGATAACTATTATTATAAGCAAATTCAGCCAATGGCAAGTGCTCTTCCCAATTACCTTTAAAATCCAAAACACAAAGTCGAAGCATATCTTCTAGTATTTGAATTACACGTTCTGATTGGCCATCGGTTTGAGGATGAAAAGCTGTACTAAAACTCAATCTTGTACCCATCGCTCTCTGCATTCCTTGCCAAAATCTTGATGTAAATGCACTATCTCGATCTGAGACTATAGATACTGGAACTCCATGAAGTCTCACAATTTCTTGGACATACAATTCAGCTAACTTCTTTGGATCATTGGTCTTAATTGGTAGAAAATGTGCTGACTTGGTCAATCGATCAACGATTACCCATACACTGTCATTTGACTTTCTAGATCTTGGTAAACCTCCCACGAAGTCCATTGTGATATTTTCCCATTTCCACTCTGGCATAGGTAGTGGTTCCAATTTTCCCGCTGGTTTTTGATGTTCTACCTTTACCCTCTGACAAGCCACACACTTTACCACATGTTCTGCCGCTTCACGTTTCATTCCTGACCACCAATAGATTTCCCGCAAATCACGGTACATCTTAGTACTACCTGGATGGATTGAGTACCTCGTATTATGTGCATCTTCCAAAATTACTTCCTTGATACCATCTATATTGGGTATACAAACCCGATTCCTGAATTTCAAAATACCATTCTCAAAAGTAAATTCTGGCTGCTTACCCTCAGGTATTTCGTCATGAATCTTCTTCAATGTTGGATCTTGAAGCTGTTTGGCTCGAATTTCATCAACAAGGGACGGCTGTGCAATAATAGCTGACATTAAAGCACCTCTGGTTTCTGGAATCACTTCTAGCTTTAGCTGCTCCATTTCTTGAATTAACTTTTCTTGTGAAGTCAAAGCATAGGCCAAATTAGTTGTAGACTTTCGACTCAGCGCATCGGCCACCACATTAGCTTTCCCTGGATGATATTGGATTGTCAGGTCATAATCCTTCATTAGCTCTAACCATCTCCTCTGCCTCATATTCAAATCCCGCTGTGTAAACAAATATTTTAGACTCTTATGATCTGTATAAATTTCACACTTTTCCCCATAGAGATAATGCCTCCAAATCTTCAAAGTAAAGATCACTGCCGCTAACTCAAGATCATGTGTTGGGTAGTTCACTTCATGTGGCCTTAACTGTCGCGAGGCATATGCAATTACCTTGTTGTTTTGCATCAAAACACAACACAAACCTCGATAGGAAGCATCGCTGTATATCACAAACCCCTCAGTCCCCGAAGGAATAGTCAATATAGGTGCCGTCATCAAACGAGTCTTCAATTCAACAAAACTTTCCTCACACTCTGGACTCCAAACAAAAGGGACATCTTTTCGCATAAGTTGTGTCATTGGCATTGCAATTCTTGAAAAAATTTCCACGAACCTTCGGTAATATCCAGCTAATCCCAAGAAGCTTCGTACCTCTGGCACACTTGTTGGCGACTTCCAATTGGCTACAGCTTCAATTTTCTGTGGATCTACTAATACACCCTCCTTTGAAATCACGTGTCCCAAAAATGCAATTTCAGTTAACCAAAATTCACATTTCTTTAACTTTCCGAATAGTTTCTTTTCACGAAGTCGTTGTAGAACCAACCGTAGATGCCTCTCGTGATCTCCTACACTCTTGGAATATATTAAGATATCATCTATGAAGACAATTACAAACTCATCCAAATAATCTTTGAACACTCGATTCATCAAATCCATAAATACTGCCGGTGCGTTTGTAACTCCAAAAGGCATAACAAGGAATTCATAATGACCATAACGGGTCCTGAATGTTGTCTTCTCCACATCCTCTTCCTTGACCTTTAACTGGTGATAACCCGATCGCAAATCAATCTTAGAAAAGACCTGGGCTCCTTGAAGTTGATCAAGCAAGTCATCAATTCTAGGTAACGGATATTTGTTCTTGATAGTTAACTTGTTGAGTTCTCGATAATCGATACACATCCTCATAGTCCCGTCTTTCTTCTTGACAAACAATACTGGTGCACCCCACGGCGATACACTAGGTTGAATGAATCCCTTATCTAGAAGATCTTACAACTGAATCTTCAGTTCTTTCAACTCCACCGGTGCCATTCTGTACGGTGTTTTCGATACTGGTTGGGACCCCGAGGCTACTTCAATAGTAAATTCAATTTCTCGCTCAACTAGTACATCAGGTAGATCTTCAGGAAAAACATCTGGGAACTCTCGCACAACTGAAATGTCTTCTACCTTAGTCCCTGTGACCCGTGTGTCAATTATTGAACATAAGAACCCCTGACAACCTTGTTTCAACAACTTGCCTGCCCGTATTGCTGAAACCAAATATGGCGGTGCTACAACACCAGTTCCCTGAAAACTAAACTCCCCTTGTCCCATTGGTCGAAAAGTAACTATTTTCTGTTCACAGTCGATTGTAGCTTGGTTCGCGGATAACCAATCCATACCCAATATTATGTCAAAATAATTAACGGCCAAAGGAATTAAATCCACTGTCAAAACCCTATCATTTACCCTGATGTCACATGCTTTGAATATTGATGAAGTCACCATAGGTTTACTCAGGGGTAACGATATCGACAAATCAAACCCTAAAGGTTCTGACATGCTGTTTAAGTGTTTAACAAATTCATGTGCAACAAAAGAATGTGTTGAACCTGAATCTATTAAAACATACGCCGGGTGTGAGCAAATGAGTAATGTACCTGATACCACTAAATCGGTAGCTACAGCATCCCCCGTTGTTAGTCGAAAATATCTTCCTTATCTTTGTTGAGGCCCTTTCCCTTTATCCACACTTGTTCCTGGTTTTGCCGCATGCAGTTGAAGCTACAGAGCATGTTCCTCGTTGTTGTCTTGTTGGGCAATCTCTTGCTTGATGTCCTGGCTGTCCACATTCAAAGCATTTTCCTCTCATATCTGGATTGATACTCCCCGTACTCTGGGTCCAAGCTTGTGGGCAATTTCTCGCTATATGGCCCTTTTGCCTGCAAATATTGCACACTAGTGTCAAGTGGCATACTCCCCAATGCTGACGATTGCACGTTGGACATAATGGGCGACTCTCCCCAGATAAGGAACTTCCCCTTTGGACTCCCGAGCTAGAACCATAACCTCGCAAGAATGGCTTCT
Organism: Hydrangea macrophylla; assembly: GCA_033977485.1. NCBI lineage: Eukaryota > Viridiplantae > Streptophyta > Magnoliopsida > Cornales > Hydrangeaceae > Hydrangea > Hydrangea macrophylla. Next base: position 136,580,261 of record CM066991.1, read on the forward strand.
TAAAGATACCTTGTCCTTTGCCTTTTCCCTCAGCTGGCCGCTTATTTTGTTGGCTCTGTTTGTACTTGTCAATATCTCTTTCTGCTATCAAGGCAACATCTTGTACATCAGCAACTTTTCGAAGTTGGTGTGTATCAACTCGGCTTCTAATGTTATCCCGTAGTCCCTCCTCAAATTTTCGTGCTCTATCCACTTCCCTTGGTACTGTTCGATGTGCAAACCGAAGTAGACTATTATATTTGGCTGCATATTCATTTACTGTCATATCCCCTTGTTGCAGATTTACAAACTCTCGGCCCAACTGTGTCTTAACGGAAGTTGGAAAGTACCGCTTGTAGAAAACCTTTACAAATCTGTCCCATGTCTCTGGTGCCCCTTGTTCAATCACATTTGTCCACCAGTTTTGAGCTTCACCCTTCAAAGTGTCGGTAGCACACATTATCTTTTCCTCATCTGTACACTCTACTGCCCGAAAGATACGGTTCATATCCATCACCCAATGGTCGGCTTGTGATGGATCTGGGCCTCCATCAAACTGACTTGGTTTTCTTTTATAAAATTGTTCAATGACTCCCCGCTCAGCCCGTGGTTGTGGGTTTGCAGGTCTATCACCACCCATTCGATCACTTACTGCCCTTACGAAGTTGCTTACCACTTCTTCTAGATGGTCCATTCTCGAATGAGGTGAACGTTCCCGATTATGATCCATTTTCTTACTTGTCAGTCAATTGACATAAATATATTGCATGCTATGCCAATATGTTATATAACAACATAGCAACAATTATTCATATGCATTCATGAAATGCATTTACATGCTCGTCATCTACGCGTACTCTCAATCGTCGTCTCTCGTACCCAAGGCTCTAGGCCTAATGCTCTGATACCACTAAATGTCACGCCCCGGAACCACTCAGATGATCCTAGGACACGTGGCACGCCACCAAGGCTTAACCCCAATCATTAAAGTTCCAAAACAAGTTTAAAATAACTTAAACCAAAGAAGCTCAACAATTATAATAAAAAAAAAAAAACAAAATCCTGTCTTTGTAATTAGCCAAAAACCCTGTTTTAACAAGTCATAAATTCCCAAATAATATTACCAAATCACAAGTTAAAACCAGCACTAACGCTTTAAACCATTTAAAGTCAAACCCAAAGTCATAAACATGAGCTCCCAAGTACAAGCAATAGTTTTTAAATAATTTAAGAAAAATACTAAATATAACCATTTACAACCAACCCAATAAATAAATCTCCAAGTTCAAACGTCTCAATCTAATAACATTAGTCATAGTAACACTATGATCAAATAATCCCAACTAATACAGTCCAACTTTATATTACAGGAGTTAGGTTACAATTCAACTAAAGTGTAAAGTTTAACTAGGAATATTACATAAGTCTTAAACCAACCAAAATATGACTCGTACTACAATCTAGATTAAACCGATTAATTACAACTATATTGCAAGTTTTAAACTAAAAAGCAGGTAACTATTAACAAAATTACAACAACTTCCCAAAACCTCGCCAAGCCATTCCCCAGCTCACTTCCCCAATTCCTCGCCACGATCACCTACGATGGTTATTCAATAACCATTACAATATATAAGCTATATGCTTAGTGAGTAATGCTAATCATGAACATGGATAATAAACACGCTCAATTCAACATATTACAAATAACTATAGTCTTTGGCAATTACTAGTTCACTCCCACCACTACCGGCTAGCCCGCGGCTCCACTCCCCAAGCCCACGTGACTAGTCATGACCCACGCCCTCACACGTGCGGTCTCATAGGCCTCTGGCGGCCGTGGTCGTCACCACAAAGATTACCTCATGGTGGTATAGAACTAGCAATTTCCATTGACCCAAATAGGCAACTCAACATGCTCATTTAATCATTACACCATGCTTTCACAATCAAATTGGGCCTAATTTAACCACATGAGTTTTGCCTAATACTAATCTAAATAAATTAAATTACGCTAATTAGGCATGCTTTGGCATCACAATTGAATCTAACATGAAAATCATCCAAATATCAAAATTAACATCACTCACCTCTTGGGTTTCGCTCCTAATCGTGAAATTAAAGCCCTACCATGAAACAGGTACAAATCCTATATATAAATGATAAGTTATGAGCTAAAACCTCAAAAAGGGTCGCGGAAAAACTATCACAAAACTCAATAAAATTAGTACCAATAGATTAGACTCACCCCCAGGAGTCCGAATATGTGATCAGAATTAAAAACCAACGTCGTTCGGCTCGACAACCGTCGTCGAGAACTCACCGTCAAAACTTCCGTCAATTCACGTCCTCGTCTCTGCAACCTAAATCTAAATGAAGTAAAATGATGAGTCAAACTCATCTTATACGTGGCTTTAATTTGCCAATTTCCAATTTTAACATCACCTCCACGCAATTTTATTAGTTTTACAATTATACCCCCATTAATTATTAAACTATATTAAAACTATCACAAACCTAAATGGGTATTTGTCTATGTCTCGCATGGATCCCATAAGTGGTCCCATATAATTAAATGAAGTTGCTAATTAGCCTACTAATTATGTAACGTGTTCAATTCGTCCTCCCAAATGTATCCCTAATTGACCCAAAAGTGGTCACTACCTAATAACATGATATTATTAACAATCAAATAATAAATCATTTAAGCCTTAATAAACAGTTAAGCACATAAGGTATTCCACATATTACTGTCCCATCTCAACTGGGACTTATCAACACATGTCCCAACTTGGGATTGCCATATAGCCACAACTGGGCTCCTAACTGGGCACCCATAAACAACTTAGTGGGTTAAACCCACTTCCAATAAGTGTCACATAACACATTAATTATCATTAACTCATGATTATGCATGCTAAAGCAATAATAAATATAACCGCGGGAGCGGGTGTCACACCTATATATAGTTAGAGATGACTTTCGTAATTTTATAAGTCTTAACCTAAGTTTCAAACAAAAGGCCAAAGGAATAAATGGCTGCTTCGAGCTTCGAGCTTCTCGACACCAAACGACGACCTTCTATCCGTCTATTTTCTTCAAGATTTCTTATTCGAGCTCATCGAAGTAAGAGTTTCGTTTTGATACCCACTAGAGTCTGTTTGGCCAAGTTTTTCGAAAAGTTATTTTCTAGAATTTTTCAAAAAAGTTGATAAATGGATTTCTGATCCATAGGGGTTGTCCTAGACGGACTTTTGCACGTTCTTTGTGCACGAGTTTTCTTTGGAACGAAGTTTAGGAGCGTTGTTCGGAGGTGAGTGATTCAACTATGTTATTGGAATGATTTCTTGACTTGTATTCATGTTGTGATATGAAAAGTATGTGTTAGTATAGATATATATTGTGTACTTCATATTGGGCAATTATATTGATAAGTAGGCCCAATAGCATAGTGAAATGTTTTGTTTACCAAGAGTATGGTGATATGTATTTGAGCATGTTGAGTTGCATATTTGGGTCAAAGGAGCATGTGGTTACTGAGCCATCTTGTGGAGCCGATATAGGCATTAAGGTTTCACGATTGAAGAAAAGAATCATGGGTGTTACCCTTTCGCGTGGACTTATTGGCGAGGAGTCGCGTATTGGGAGTATGAGGCGACCAAGTGAGTCTCCTGAGACTAGTATGAATTGTAGAGATATGAATGCGAGCATGTTTATCATTCATGTACATTTATTGTTTTATTCACTAAGCGTTAGCTTAAACAAATCGAATATGTGTGGTTATTCAAATAACCATTTCAAGTGTTAATGCTGGCGAGGAATCGAGAAAGTAATCACGAGATGTTGGGAGTTCACTTAAAAGGCGACTTAATATGTTTATCCCGTAGTTTTGTAATCGAATCGTCTATTTCATTTGTTTTGTTAAGGAACTTGTAATAGAAATGGATAATAGTCTTGTATATGTTTTACTTTAATTTCAAGTCTTGTAAGGAATTTCTTTCGAATAAACTAGAACTACGTTTTGTATTGACTTTGAAACATGGAATGAGTTGGTTAAGTTATTATGAATCCGAACCCTCGAGTTTGCGCTTTGAATGTTTTTACTTATCGACTTAATGTTTTGGTTTAATGATTGAGGTAGTTGACAATCATAAGGGTCGTTTGACCTTAGGCAATATCTTAGTGTAAAAAGGATTGTTATCAAAGGGTCATTCGACCGGTCGAAGGGGACAGTTCGACCAGCCAAAGTGCCCTCTCCTGTAAAGGATTATTACTGAGGGGTCATCTAACCGGTCGAACGGGGCATCTCGACCGGTCGAAATGACCCCTGCATGAAAACTTTTTATACCCCTTCCGCAACTTATTTAAATGTTTCGATTGATTCTTACGGCACCTTTGGAACCCCTTTGAATATGAATTCATTTGTTTCAAAATATAATTACGTTTTCAAATTTATATGGATTTTACTAACTTCGTGCGTATTGTTTCAAAAGAGCGACTACTCATTGTTGTCTTTAAAGTTCTTTTTCCGCTGCTACAACTTTTAAATGAGTAGGAAGAGGCTCAGTGGCGTGCCACGGACTTCGGTTCCGCTATTGTAGGACCGGGCTATGACAATTTATCTCTTGTGAGCAAACCCCAGTAGATAATCAAGTTAGCATGAGTTTGGCAATTTCTTATTGAGTAATGTTAAGGGTACAAGTCATTCTTACAACTGATTAGTCTAATTTACAATTATCTATATCTCTCCTAAGTGGCATATGGGGTCCACTGAAATTGAACCGGATCCCACAGTGCCACCCAGGAGAGAGATAGAGATGATTATAAATGAATTATAGGAATAAGTTGTACCCCTAGCATTACTCTTTCTTATTTGGTGAGTGAACTTAGTAAGGGAAAATGGTATCACCACAAAAATTGAAAGGAAAAAGGATGTTCATCTTATTTTAGTGGCCAGAGGCCTATTACCTCACCCAAGTGGGTGTGTGTTCAACTTCCCCCCTCCCCAAGGTATCAAAAAAAAAAAAAAAAAATTGAAAGGAAGAAAAGAAAAACTGCTATAATAACACGTTACATCCAGTATGTCCGTTCTATACTATGTATATATTATTTACAATGGCAGAGCCATGAATTATTTTCAGTGGTATCATTCAATATCTTAGTACTAGTATAACATATCAAAAGCTAATAATAAGCTGTCTTTACCAAAATTAACCAAAAAACTTGAAAATCTTAAAAGTGCAAATAAAAGAAAAGAAACTTAGGTATTTTTTTTTTTTTTGAAAACAGAAACTTAGGTACTTACTATCATTGGTTTAACAAAAATGCTCCAAAAACTTAAGAACACTTTCTTTGCTTTTCCACAATCGTACTTGACCCATTTCTTATGTTGAAAAATTGTGTAGTTGTCTCATTTCTAATACCGTCAAATACGTCTCTTCAAACTAGAAGATCAATCTGGGAGCGCTTGATAGAGGTGGAAGTGTAAGTGTGTGTGTTTGGGGGGAGGTGGGGGTAGGTATTATTATTTTTTTGAGCATGTTTATACATTTTTTGTGTACTTTTTATATAGATGATATAAACTAATGCTATAAAAATTTATCACAAAAATATAAAAGGTGGCTTTTATAATTTATCACAAAAATATAAAAGAGGCTTTTACAAAAGGAAGGGGGGGGGGGGGGGGGGGGGGGGAGGATCCGATCTGGATTCGTGTCCCGACCATTTCAAGTCAAGAAACCCGTCAATGGAGGCGCCCTTCTGTCCATCCGTCCTTGAACAAATAAATTGAATATTGTGCAAGAGAATGAGGCTATTTGAAGCTTGAGATTACAAGTTTGACACATCTTCTCTTATTTTGCCTTTATTTTAGTGGGTTTAATATGATTAAGTAAATAAATTTTTAATCCTAAAACACCACATAAAAGCACTTTTCCCAAACTTTCAGTGGATTCACTTGAACCCACTGCATAACATGTGGCCCCTTTACTGATTTATTAAATCCAGTATTTATAATAGGCCGACTCTATTGTCAGAGCAGTAATAACTAATGTCAAAACAAAAAGTGTCGCTAAAAATTTTAACGACTCTTTCATTTTGTTGCTAAAACTTTTAGAAACACATTTTGCTCTAACATTAGTCATTCCAATATCTTATTTATATAAATGTGTGTGTGTGTGATTAGCAAGAAGCCCAATTTTATGAGTTCTGTCTCGCAAAATTTGCATGGAACTCTAGAAAAAAGATTTTCAAAAATTTTTTATTTTTTAAGAAGGATTTTCTTTCTTTTTTTTAATTGGGCTGTTTAGTGAATCTAAGCAATTTGATTGGTGGACAGAGTTTTTGCTTGGCCCTATTAGACAATTTGCATGTGATCATATGCCACCTCCCCAAAAAAGTGCATTATTAAAATCAATGGTATAGGAAATACCGGAAAATCAATGGTATAGCAAGTTGTGGTATCCATACTGGTATTTAAGAGCTCAATAAGAGTAATTAGCTATGTGTAAGATGCTGTTTGGATAGATAATTGAAATTTTGAAACCACCTAAATCCAGAGTCCTTTATAGTAACTGAATAGACTTGCTCGTGTATTCCCACATGCACATAGAATTAGGGGTGACAATTTTCGACACGACAACCCGAACACGACACGATATGACACGATTAATTTAAAATAGTTTACATTTTAGATTAATAGTACTCGAAACTAAAAATCAAACCCAAAGTACACAATCCGATTAATGACACGATTATGACACGAGAACCCGAATTGCCACCCCTACATAGAATTGTATCACTTCTTCAATAACTATTAAATGTTAATTTGTAAAATATAAAAATTATCGATAACAATATAATTATCTTAATACCATCATTTTAAAATTAGGTTACAATCAACAATTAATGAGATGGCATGAAGACAAAATCTTACTTACAACAACTATTACTGCTATGGTTTTTAAAATTGAATCTCTCAAATTGCTACAGCGGTGATGTGTGGTATTAACGTACAATTATCGTCATATAATGTGATACTACTTTTGTACCATCTCGGATATGTATCCTAAAAATATAACGATAACATTATTCCGCGCATATATACACGTACACATGAATGCAAATAATGTGCCTTACAAGTAGGAGTTGAAGCGGTTCGGTTTAGTTCGGTTAGATTTTCAAGCAAACCGGTCGATTTCAGTTCAGTTTGGTGTATTTTCACGATTCGAAACACTGGAAATTTTTTCTGAAAACTAACTGAACCAGACCGAACCGATCGATTCGGTTGGTCCAGTCGACTTCCTTACACCCCCTACCTACAAGGAAAAGGTGGCTAAAAAAATTGGGTTTTCAACAAAAATTAATTAGGTCATACATGCGACTATCATACCATATGTTGGTGACTGTAGTTTCTTTATTTTGGGAGAATCCACGTGAAATCAGAATAATACGGAGTATTCAATAAGAGTATAATGATCACACGAGATAATTTTGAGGATAGATCTTGAGGATGGGGAGTGGGGAGGGGAAGCAAGTGAGGAAGTCATGAGCAATCCACAGGTAATTATGCCAATATTTGGCATTAAGAGGATGGTGAATACAGATAATGTGAGAAGAATATAGAACCATCCACACAAATGAAATATACCTATACTAATGGACATAGAAAAGTAGGAAGGTTTATGAAATTTGTGTGAATCCCACAAAGCCCACAAGTGTTTTTAGAGAAAAATGCACTCAACTTATAAAAATGAATATGTGGCGTCACCAAATTCGTCATCAACTTGCTTAAAAATCTCCCTAAATTCCCACTAATTCCTCGAGATGCATGTAAAGGGACAAGTAAAAGGAAGAGTCACTCCCACCAAGAAACACTAAAAAATTATTAAGGACAAAGAAATAAAAGAAGCCATGTGAATATGAGAATGAGTACAATTTTACATGTCTAGGGTTTATAAATCCAACCTATCTTTTTTCTAGTGGTGGACTAGACTAACCAAATGTGGAATGTTTTCCCCCTTTTCTAGGAATTAAGAAAGCAGCAATGTGATTTGGAACTCTATCCTCCATAGAAAACTTTCTATAATCATAGTTTGACAAACTCGCATTTCATTGGATCTTCATTTTCTAGTCAATAATAAATGTGTTCTTTTGCATTATTTATTAATCAAATAGTGTAAGGGGTCTCTAGTAAAGGTGAAGAGTCAAAAATTTAAAAATCAAAATCAAAATAAAAATAAAAATAAATTTAAAAAGGGTAAATTACAGTAACACCCCCTGAACTATATATTACCGGTAATTTTTCACTTACATCCCCTAAACTTTAAAATTGAACACACTCACCTCCTAAACCATCCTTTGTTGACATTACGCCCCATTTGTCAGAGGGTGAGTTTGTTCATTTTAAATAGTTTAGGAGTGAGTATGTTCTGTTTTAAACTATCCTTTGTTGACACTACACCCCCTTTGCCAGAGGGTGAGTTTGTTCATTTTAAATAGTTCAGGAGTGAGTATGTTATGTTTTAAAGTTGAGGGGGTGCTAGTAGAAAACGGTCATAGTTCAGGGGGTGTTACTGCAATTTACCCAAAAAAATTTGCAGCTTCAAGGGGGAAAAAGACAGTACAAGCGAGTTTGACGTGTGATGAAATCAACTTTAAAATAAAAAATAAAAAAAAAATTAAAAAAAAAAAAAAAAAGAAGAAGTAAACTGTTTGTTACAAGGGAAGGAAAATGAAAGGGGGGAAAAAAAGGGGAAAAGGAGAGTCTTTTTTTTTTTTTTCTTTGGAGGAAAAGGAGATAGTCACTCGTTCAGTAGATTAAAGATCTATTTGGTTTATGAATTCAATGGTAGAAGGAAAGAATTTTTTTTTATGGAACATGGAAAGAAATTGTTAAAGAAAACAATAACAAAAATAGTGAAAAAAAAAATAGGCTGAAAAAAATATAACAAAAAACAAACCGAAATTTTGAATATTCTGAGTAACTTTTTCTCAAGTTACATTGAGTTTTATTTTTTAAAAAAAACTTCAATATTGTTTAAGCATAGAGGATAAAACAAGAAAACAAATTTTCTTTTCTCAAATCCACAAATCGAGCAGAGTCTAGGAGGGTGTTTCGATACTTCTCTTGGAGTTCATAAGTGACTATAGAACTTCAAAAGTCAAAATGAAACTATTTGGCAGACCTAATTATGCGATTCAATCGCAAAAAATGAGAGTTAATCGTAGACATTTGCGATTGGACAAAAGCTACCTTAAGTAGCTTGCTTTTGATCAAAAGCAATTGTGCCAAACACCCTCCAAAAGAGGGAAGGGAAAGGAAGGGGTAAAATGAAAAAGTTCATTCCATTCACTATGTAAAGGAAGAGGGATTCATTACAAATATATATATGACACCGTAAACTCATCCCTTTTTGCTCACTTATTTTTGCTAATCAAACTAACCAAACACCGATTGGTCGGTTTTTCAAAATAGTGCACAAGCTAAAACCGACCGCACCGCCTAAAACTGACCCTTTGCAACCGAATGGTCGATTTTAAAAACCGAAAAAAACCGACTGTGAACACCCCTAATTTTTGCTTACCCAGGTTTTCACTAGTGATATGTGTCCCATTTCATTCCCATTTTGCCCTTGTATTATCTACATAATTATTATAATGAGAATTAGGAACATACATGATACGAAATAGATGCATGGGTGTTTCTCTTCATACAAAAATAATAAACAAATCATTTGTTTACTTCATAAATTCACAGGTCTTGTAAAAGTAAAACTGAAGTTAAGACTCATTCATCTCCCTAATCAACCAACTTGGGAACAAATTCCTTTACCTCAAAGCAGATTTTTTATAAAAAGGTAGTTTCAGAATATAAAATGTATTAGACAAAAACAACCAAGAACACATTCTAATTCTTTCATCTGGTAGCTTAATATATTGGGTGCTCCAGCCAAACTTTACAGCTTCAGAAATACAATAAAAAGATCAGACAAAAAAAACACACTAATAATGATGCCGAGGGACGGATCCAGTAATGTAGCTTAGGGGGAGCTTAATAATTTCCAAAAAAAAAAAATTAAAAAAATAGGGGGCGAGTATATATACTTAAAAGCATAGTTATGAATAAAACTGAAAAATAGATGATTTTTTTCAAATCGAGCGCCCCTGTTTGCCCCTCTTGGATCCATCCTTGATGGTGCACCAAAAGTTTAACTATCCTATTGCTCTAGATCAAGGTGATAGGGTTAAAATGTAAGAAAAATATATAGAGAGATATAATTACTGTATATGCAAATGATACTAGTCAACGAGACCTGCCAGTTATAAAATTTTTCATAGCCTAATTTACAAAAATGCAAGAGCAACTAGAAAACCTTTACAAAAGACATAGATTCGCTGAACAATTTCATGACTTTTGACAAAAATCATGATCCTCCTAGTTTCAAAGTATGCCCTAACCTCCCTAACCTCTTTTTTTTTTTACCTTTTCTTTTTCCCTTTCACCTCCCCTCCCTCTTCAAATAACACTCCAATATCTTTAGAAACATGTCATATTGTTCCGAGATGTGATTAGGTCACGTATCCAATGTTGTCTATATGAACAAATCATGGACCAATCACAAAAGGGCCTAATATGAAACATTTCTAAAGAACTTTACAGACGTCTCTTTCAACTTCAAATCCTACACACCTTGAAGCTTTAACAAGGTTGTCGATTACAATCACATGCTAAAAAGTAACAAGAGTTATCCTGCATGAAATTCTAGATTCATGTAAGCCTGAACTAGGGAGATCATGAGCAAACAGTCAACTCATGTTCATTGCCTTTCACCAACTCAGAAATCAGAACTTGAAAAGTATACGAGTACGAACTGTACAATCCAACAGACAAAACTGGTATGCTGAAATCTCACCTTTTTATTTCCTAACATTAACATGCAAAATTAACATGGCTATATATAACAGATAAAAATTACCAAACTGATGCGTAATCCGGGATTCCGAAACTATTAAGGACACTCAAGAACACCTCTGACAACTACCTCCTGTCCCAGAAATCATGTTATTTCTCATCACACTAACCAAGCAGGATCAAGATTACCGCAATAACACCGTCAACAACTGCAATCATGTTTCTAATTCTACGAACCATTGTTACACAGATTCAAAGAGTTCAATAAGAGTTTCTATTGGGTAGGATAAAACTTACAAGATGGGGTAAATTCAGCATTTGCCATGTTATTACCAGTACTTTTTATGAATTACATGTCATTTATGTCACCCAAAAAAGTATTGCTCGAGTTAATACACATATGCCATTTTACACAAAACCAATGAAAGGAACTCTTGATTATATATCCAATAACTTATGCCCTAAGCTCCCATTTGGAGAACATACCAGTGCAGGTGTCCATTTTTTGGAGGGTTGAACAGGTCAAAAGAAAGTAAACTTCGACACAACCTACTTTTCAGCTTTGAGTATTTGCCATTTAAAGTTCATCATGCTTTGAAACAACTCCTGCAGTCCAAAAACACAACATTGAAGTAAACATAAGATTCTTGCTAAAAGACAGTTTTTTTTCCTTGGAAGTACATACAAAAATTCCTTAAAAAAATAGTAAGCAAGAAGACTCTTTGTTTATAGAAGTTCTTCAAGGTTAAAAACTTTATTTCACTTTGCAGTTCTATCTAATTAACCAGTAACAGTTCAGTTTATGTGGTTAGAAGTTTATGCATTTTTATTGCCCAAGTATGTTGTACCTTCTAATTTTACTTTTTGTGCTTCGATTGAAGGGAAAAAAATCCCATAAGAAGAAACTCAACAGGAGTCGTCCCCACCATACCTGTCAACTATGGAACTGCAAATACAAGGACAATATTGATATAGCCAGGTCCTTGTATTTGTACCACGAATTACCTTCTTTATTTAGTTACAAACTAGTTAAGAAAGGCTGGATCCTCCCTTCAATTCTTGCTGCACGACAGGTGAAAAAATGACTGGAAAGATCTCCCTTTATATCCATAATGCACCTTTTCCATGTTGCACAAAATAATATTACCAGAACAAGATAGAAGCAGTTTGGAGTAGACCTGTTTTTGTAAAGATAATAATGCATGCAGAATTTCAAAGTCAACAACTTAGAGCAAAAGTCATCTACGTCATTGATAACTGAATCTTTATTACATGCATCTTGGAGCAAAAAGTCATCAACTTTCACAGTGTGTCTTCATAACTATTGGAAGCCAGTAACACAAAGTTGTTCGGTTAAATAATTGTACCATAAAGGACAGATATTCTCAAACACTGGAATGCCACATTAATTGCATCTGTCCTCGTTATAGCTACAAATCTAAATGGTAACCTTTTATCACTTTTAAGGAGTGTGTAAAAGGTAGCACAGCCAGCTGACCCTGCACACCTTATGTTTATATCAAACAATTTATCCCCATCTCCTTTCGAGAATTCACGGCTATTTTTCATTTGTTCCTGATTGCATTTTACAGCCATTAAGAAGTTACCGTCAATAACTTTAATTAGCATATGTAAGTTGTATTTTACTCTTTGGATCCTGCAATGTGCAGTTGGCACATTTCTCACTAGCTGTTGAAATAACATAAATGCATATATTATCATCGACAACACAAATCAGAATACTTGGCTATAAAATAGTAATGAATAGATCAGACTATTAGCAACTGACCTGAGAACATCTCACTGAAGAAAAAAGATATCTCCCTTGCAGCAGAATGAGGCGAATCTGAACCATGAACACAATTTTTCTCCGAGTCCAGCCCACAAATGGCTCTGATACTGGCAGTAAAGCAGAAAATAAAATAGTAATAAGAAACTCGCAGATGAAACTGACAGAGTTCTCCAATCATGTAGTTACAAATAGACAGTAGTTTAATACAAGTTCACAAGTCTGGAACTTATCCCAATAGGCAATAACCTTCACCACAAGTTACCATAGAGTGAGGGCTAGGAAGCGTCGACACTTAGGTAATGTGTCGAGTGTCATGTCGAGTCCAACACACTGACATGACACTTCACAAACACTTTTCCTGCAGTGTCGACGTGGAATTGTTTTAGGATTTTGTCATATCCATGTGCTCGTGTAGGTGTGTCCGTGCTTCATATAGTGAGGGATATCTGAGATAGAAATTCGTAATTAGTATGATGAATAGGATTAAAAGGAGGAAGAACCTGTGAGGATGGGTAACCTTTGCCTTGCGTGCATCAGTTGGTCCGATCAAAGCACGCCAATCAGCAATCGCATTCACTTTCTCCAAGACCATTATCAACACTGGACCACTAATATATATCAATGTCAGAGAGAGAGAGCACAATTCTGGGACATACAACATGCAAAGATTCCTACCATCTATAGTCATGATAAACTCATTCATTTCCCAATATGATGAGTTGGATAAGAAGCAGCAAGGTATTTTACAATGTGAAAAACTTGCAACAACCTCAATCACTTGGGTAAACATTTAAAAATAACATCTTAGAGCAACTCCAACGGGATCGCCAAATTGATAGGCAAACTCAGTAATTGTGATGACCTAATAAAAGAATAAATTAATAGATAGTTATTTAAAATAAATTTATGTTTGAAAAATTCTACAATATAACCATGTACTTTTAGTTGTATGATATGTCCAATTTTTTGATCCCAAACTGTAATAAGGTGCTATCATTTCACATTTTTAGGATACCATTTGGTAGCTATTTTTCCAAGGTACCATCTAATAATTGTAAATTATAGAATTTTAATCAGGGAAACACTTAGTAGTAACCACTTTACATTAAGAATTAATAACCTAGTGTCAATATGTAGTAACCTTCTTTTTATCATAGAAAGACTAATAAATGGATAACTATCCCTCATATATATACATACACACGTATGTACTTACATATATGGATAGTATCAATAAGAGTGCATGTGTGTGAATAAACTAGGAGATAGAGATTAAAAAGTCTTGGAAGCCAAGTCGGTTAAGTGAAAGAAAAAGAAATAAGATAATTATGAAACAAACTTGGTGGCCAAGTATATAGGGAGAGAGTGTACCGGTTATATATGTGTACAGATATTAGTGTGTAAAAGGCCGGGGGGGGGGGGGGGGGGGGGGGGGGGGGGGGGGGGGGGGAATTAAGTAAGAGAGATAGACCAAGAGATGGAAAAATAAAACAAAAAGGGGCTAGATTAAAGAGGTGCAAGTGTGCAACCTCTGTGTGTGTCGTGTAGATGTATGTAAATTTAAAATATGTATAGTGCATGTGTGTGCTTGGTCTAGGATCAAAGAAAGTGAGATTAGGAGAAAGAAGTTAGGATAATAGAGACAAACCAAGTGACAAACAATAGAAGAAAAGGAAAGGAAAGGGGGGGGGGGGGGGGGGGGGGGGGGGGGAGTGATAAATACCACCCAGGCTCGGGCTGGGCAAGAATTCATATGGTGAGTAAACCTATTTATGTGCAATTAAAATAAAGAAAAGCAAGATATATATATTCCAGTGAGTACTTATTTATCTATAAATTAATTTATTAATTGCTTATACTGCTAAATAGCTTTTATCTATAAATAAATCGCATTTTGTTGTTTAATTGCATTATTTAATCATGCATTAATTAATACTATTAATGGTGATATTGGTTAAGGTCGTGGCCTTATGATAGTTAGAGGACTGAGTTAGTCTATGGTGAGATGGCTGGGATTGAGATAGTCCTACATTTAGTACACTAATATACTATTCCATTTCGAGCTGGGCTGGCGGGTAGTATACACCTTTCGAGCTGGGCTGGGGTGCTATGACCAGGTAATTGTATACATTTCAAGTTGGGCTGGTGTATACAATTGTGTTGGCAACCTATTGTGAATTTGATAAGAACCACAATCAAAGAAAGATTAATGCATAAATAACTTCACATGGAACTATTGATGATGATATAATAAAGTATTATATCATACATTTATGATTAAAAATCTATTTTTATATAAAATAGTAAATAGGATTTCCTCACTGAGTCACTGAGCACGTGGCTCACTATTTTTATTAATATTTTCTAGGTGAGAGACTGCAATAGTTGAACCGGGTAGCATAGTTGGGACTTCTCTCAAGTACATATAATTAAGAGATGGAGCATAGGTGTATTTGTATTTTTATTGGTTGGAGAAAAGTAAGAGTTGTAACATTATTAATTTATTATGAATAAAATCTTAAGAGTATTTATATTGTATTTTTTTAATAGACTATCATGTCTTATTGTGTGTCCAAGTTAGACCACGACTTTGAGTGTTGACCGGTTGACCCTCGCGTCCCGAGTTGGGCGAAATTTGGGGCGCGACAGTTACTGCCAATTTGGTGACTCTGACTATGAAATTGGGACTCCACCAGGTCACTGCAAAATGAAAAGGGGTGCAAAGTGTTGGCATTTATGCCAACTGTGGGAAGCGAGAGAGAGAGAGAGGTAACCAAATTTTGGAGGGAACATTATAACCATGGGATTGGCATACAAAATGCTTCTATGGTTGTAGTACACAACATACTCAAAATACTAAAATGACTACTCACTTTACTATTGTTGGACAACATTTGATGGAAAGAGCCATTTGGGTAGTCAAAACACTATTCAAGTAACCCAAAATTCCATATTGGCCACCCAAATGTCAATTACCTGATGGAGATGCTCTTACAATCTAGATAGTGATAAAGTTACCTCGTCATGTATTTGATAAGATTCGGAAAGAAGCTCTTTGAAGAGTGCTCAGAGTAGAAGGTTGATGCAGTATCCTCATCAAGTTCAATCTTCCTTTCCTCAAGTATGCCGAAGCCAGACTCCAGAATTACTTTCTTGATCTGATCAGTATAGTTACCAAATAGACCATCTGGTTTTATCATTGCTAATGTTTTCTCCTTTTCTGTAACCCTCTCGCCGAAAGATCTACATTTCTCAGAGCAATTGAGATAGCAGATAAGTAAGAACAAAACACATAATATACAATGAAATAATGGTTTCAAAAACATATCAGATATCTAAAATGAAAAAGTGACTCTTAACAATGTTGTTTAAATACTAATATTGATATGATTTTTAAAATCTGGTTCAATGCATTTTAGTCCAAAACTCTCCTTAGAAAGCTAGTCTCTCTCAATTCTAAAGCCTTATGATACCACGAAAGGAACCCCTAAAGGCACTAGTATTGACATCCAATTCTAACAAGCCGGTGATACTTTTCAGACACAAACTCTAGTCAATACTGTTTTCAGTGGTAAAAAAAAAAAAAAAAATTTGGTATTTTGGAAACATTTTTTCGACCAATAATCGAGTACATTGGATGTTAAACATCTATTTATGGAAACTCCCAAACTTTCTAAACCTTCATCATTTAAGTGGAAAAGATTAGAAATCAGTAATTCTAAGAAGAAGGAAAAAAAAAAAACCATAAACGCAGTGCACTCAAAAGCTCCAATTCGAAATAGAATGCAAGTTGAAGAACATGGAGATAGTTAAAAATCATAGATTGCACAAAAAATAGCAAATAAACAATATAAGAAACCCTAGATTGGCTAACCTGTGAGGGAGAGAGATAGCAGAGACCAAAAGGAAGTAAACTAGACATTTGTCGAATAATCGGACAACCATTTGGAGCATCAAACTGAAAAATAAATCATTACCAAATGTA
The DNA here is from genome assembly GCA_033977485.1 of Hydrangea macrophylla. NCBI lineage: Eukaryota > Viridiplantae > Streptophyta > Magnoliopsida > Cornales > Hydrangeaceae > Hydrangea > Hydrangea macrophylla. The sequence goes on from CM066991.1 coordinate 136,596,929, forward strand.
AAAACATTAAATTCAAATCAAAATGACGACTGAACAATTACCAGATCGAGACCCTTGGAGGCATTGATTACTTACCTGTAATCGAAGAAAGACCAGGAATGAAGAGGCAAGAATGGGCGGGAAATCAAAGTTATTTTACAAGTTCCTACATATATATATATATATATAGTGTCGTTTGTGTGTGTGTGTGTGTGAGAGAGACAGACGTAGCTGCCGGAGCGACCAGTTGTTGACGCGTAGCCCAAGGAACCAACCGCGGAGGAGCGTGTATACATGTAGAGTAAAAATACGTATATTTTTGGTCCCCCTCCTCTTATACAATTATTTAGCAACAATGCTACATTCAACCAAATCCTTGGTAGCTCAAGTGGGAGGCGGACTAAGAGGGGGTGTTCTACTCTCTTGGTCTTGTGTTTGAAACTCTTCATGGGTAAATATTAAGGATTTGGCAAGGGCCTTTGGCTTCCCAAAAAGAGGTTAGGGATTCGAAATCCTCCAGGGGTCGTGTAAGTTAGTTGGAGAGATGGATCTCAAGATGAACTTTAAAAATGTCCAGCTTGGTGTGGATTCAGATCCTACCGCTAGCTTGCTTTCCTGATTTACCTGGTGCGTGTGTTGTGGGGTCGGTGTACGTGCCCGGGGTTTGCGCCTTGTTCTACTCCGATAAAAAAACGACAATAGGTATCGATCCTGATTCCCGACGTCGCGGAGGACAGACATGGGGATTTGTCCTCGTATTCCCAAAAAAAAAAAAAAAACAATGCTACATTCACACATCCAACCACATCTCAAATCACATCCTTGCTTTAAATGTATATACTCTGTACTGTATAAGTGCTACACAAAAAATTGTAAAAAAATCAAACAGCACAAGGTACATGCATTTAAAGCAGTGGGTGTGATTTAGGGTGTGATTGGAGGAGTGGGTGTAGCATTTCTCGTTGTTTAGGATAAGTCTATTGTGAGAAGTTTTTCATATGAGAAGACGAATTTTAACCGTTGGATGAGCATCTAGCAATAAATGCTTATCCAGAATCCTGGGAATCTTATGACTAGATGCTCATCCAACAGTTAAAACTCATCTTCTCATATGAGAAACTACCCATTATAGCACTACCCTATTGTTTAATGCCGAGTGATTAAGTATTAGGGCAATGCTATAGTGAGCAGCTTCTCACATAAGAAGGCGGGTTTTAACTGTTGGATGAGCATCTAGCCATAAGATTCCCAGGAATCTAGAGAAACATTTATTGCTAGATGCTCATCTAACGGTTAAAATCCGCCTTCTCATATGAAAAGTTTCTCAGAATAGACTTACCCTAAGTATTATAGTAAATGATAATTAATTAATAGTGTATAGCCAATAAAAGAGAAGGGTGAGCAATTTTGGGGTGAGCAAAACTGCACTTATAGAGCAATGCTATGCTTTCCAAATTTTTATCACAATAGTGCTTCTTAAATTATGTGGCAGTGGGGCCATGCATAATACATTGACACCAGTTGAATTTTGATTGGAAGTTATTTGTCTGGCTCCACTGCCACATCATTTGAAAAGTACTTTTGGAACATAAACTTAAGAAACATAATGATATGTACAAAAATATCTAGTCAAAGTTAGCTTTCACCACCTCAGCGAGGAATGCCGAATCATCCGGTAATGGCTCTCACCACGCAACCATCCCAGACTATCCACCTAAGATCGCCCGGCTTGGACCCACAGATCGGGTGCACGATGCGGGCTCGTCCCACGGTGGGCGCAGCCCGGGCATCTCCTGTGACTTGCTACACAAGGTTCCATACAGTTTCCTATCTCGACTAGAAGACTAATGGAAGGAAAGGTCGTTTCCTTATCCGATTAGGAAACTCCCAATATTTGTGCTGATCAATTGTAATTAGATCATACTACCTAATCAGGCTACTTACCTTGTATAGGTGGTCTCTTGTATCTATAAAAGAGATCCCTCACCCTCATTAAAGGGGGTCGCTCATTACTTCGCCCGGTCGGTCGGTCGGTGATAGCTCCATCCCATTGTTGATTTGTCTCAGACCCCCGGCAGTTTCATAGTGAAAGTGCTCCGACACACACGTGGACATAGATCTCTTAATTAACAGGGTCGAACCACACTCTCCGGAGGAATATCGAGCAAAGGGGACTCACATTCGGCGAGAAAAAGGCATGCTCGGGCATCCTAAGCAGATGTGTCCTGCAAGTCAAATCAGCCAACTCCCCACCGATCGATGTACTGACGTTTTCATCCGACGATACCCCCACGATGATCCGCTGGTGGTGACGCTCTCCATAGCCAATTATATGGTTAAGAGGGTGTTAGTGGACACATGCATTTCCTCGGACATTCTATTTTGCCTCGGCATTCGATAAGATTCGAATATCTAAGGACCGACTCCAACAGGTGGCCACTCCGTTGGTAGCATTCAACGAATCAAGCACACAACCGCTCGAAATGATCGAATTGCCAGTTCTTGTGGGGACCTACCCGTAGCAGGTCTTTATACTCACAAATTTTATGGTAGTCGAAGTCCCCTCCACTTATAATGCCATCCTCGGAAGGCCCATGCTCAACAAAGCCAAAGCGGATGTGTCAACTGACAGCTTAGTGATCAAGTTCTCAACCCCCTAGGGTTCGGGAAGCCTGTGTGGAGATCAAGCAACCGCTCAGAGCTATTATATCAGTTCCCTATGTAGAGAGGCGATCACAAAAACACTAAACATTCAGGAGATGGATCCAAGGGACGGGAGGGATGGAGTAGGCCCAGTGGATGAACTAGATCAAGTGATGTTGGACCCCCGATTCCCCAACTGGTCCATCAGTATCGGCACTCTCATGGAACCAGGCATTAAAGAAAAGTTAATCCAGTTCCTCAAAGAGAGTCAAGACGTCTTCTCCTGGTGCCATGAAGACATGCCAGGAATAAATCCCCGAGTCATGTCCCACCGTCTCAACATTGACCCAAGCTCCCGTCCTGTAAGTAGAAGAGGAGGGGCATGGATTTATCGACCTGAAAAAGGCTTGCCCCAAGGACTGCTATCCACTACCTAGGATAGACCTCTTCGTAGACTCCACCGCTGGCCATTCACTCCTCTCTTTCATGGATGCCTACTCGGGATACAACCAGATCAGCATGTATCCCAGGGACAAAGAGAAGACTTCTTTCATCACACACCAGGGGACGTATTACTACAAGGTGATGCCCTTCAGCCTCAAAAACACCAGGCCAACTTACCAACGCCTGGTCAACCATATGTTTAATGACCTGATCGGGAAAATGATGGAGGCATATGTTGACAATCTCCTAGTCAAAAGTCGAGACGAGTCTGACCATCTCGAGCACTTAGTCGGGGCCTTCAGCATCTTAAAAAAATTTCGGATGAGGTTGAACCCGACAAAGTGCAAATTTGGAGTCTCATTTAGGAAGTTCCTGGGACACTTGGTGAGCCGGCGAGGAATTGAGGTAAACCCCAAAAAAATTCAAGCCATCATAAACATGCGGTCACCCCAGTCAACAAAGGAAGTACAAAGTTTGGCCGGGCGGGTAGCTGCCTTAAACAGATTTGTCTCTCGGGCAACTGATCGATGCATGTCGTTCTTCAAGATCATCCGCAAGGCTTTTTAATGGTCAAAAGAGTGCGAAGAGGAGTTTTAAGAACTCAAGAAGTACCTAACATCGCCTCATCTGCTCTCAACGCCCATACCGAAGGAGGAATTATTTCTTTACCTGGCAGTGTCACCCTCAGCAGTAAGCTCGGTACTTGTCAGAGAAGAGCATAGGATACAGTACCCGGTCTATTACACAAATCGAGCGCTATAAGGCGCAGAGAGCCGATACTCCCGCATCGAGAAGCTTGCCTTTGCACTGGTCACCTCGGCCCAAAGACTCCGCCCGTACTTTCAGGACCATGCCATTATGGTCCTCACAGATCAGCCACTCCATCAAATTCTTAGTCAGCCTAAAACATCTGGAAGGCTCATAAAATGGGCGTTGGAGTTGGAAGTGTTCGAAGTGGTCTACAGACCCTGAACGACAATCAAGGGACAGGCAGTGACAGACTTTCTCATAGAATTCACATATCTAGAGGATCCTCTTGAGAAGCTAAGCCCACCCAAGCTGCCACCCGACATGCAACCTCGCACACCGACCAGGGTACTCTATGTGGACGGGTCCTCCAACAAACAGGGCAGTGGGGCAGGGGTCATCCTGACCACACCCAACGAGATCCAGTTAGAGTACGCGCTAAAGTTCGGGTTCTAGACATCTAACAACGAAGCCGAGTATGAATAATGAAGCTCTGCTGGCTGGGCTGTAACTAGCTGCTTCAATGGACGCATAGCAGGTTCACGGGTATAGTGACTCCCAACTCGTGGTCAACCAAGTTAATCAGGAGTATGACACTCGGGAAGATAACATGGTGGCCTACCTTGTCATGCCCGTTCCAGAATTTCATAGTTTAATCATGCATGATATGAAATTTTATGAATTATCATTGATATATGATAATTGAGGATAAGTGGTTGACTGTGGTCAACGGTAAGGTGTCAGTGAGGACACGGGAATATGGAAGTTCATATTGCATGATCATGAATAAATGACATTTATGTGATTTAAATGTTATTTGGTTTTATCTGGTATTTTGTGAATAGTAATTATACCTGTGTAGTATAATTCTGGTAATCTTCGATATTGTTATATCAGTTTGAGAACTGTGGTGAGAACGTGAGAGACACGTTAACTAAAAAGGTAGGTTGTGTAGAGATTCCATAGAATTTAGTTTTCAGACGTTATTTTGGACCCAAACGAAACTTAGTTGAAAACTTTTGGAAGTTATAATTTTCACTCGTAAAGGCATAAAATGGACGTGTACGAAGTTTCATGGGTTGATCAGGAGTTTGAGAAACTTGCGGGGAGGTAAACGTAATTCCCAAAGAGTTTTTCTATATATAGATGAGGATGAGATTGAAATCTCATCCAAACTCACAAATATCTAGAGAGGGAGGAGAGAGAAAGGAGATTTGGTTGCCACGAGCTTGCCGGCGACATACGACGACCGTTCGTCTGTCAGATTTTCTCCAGATTTCAGATTTGAACTCGTGGAGGTAAGATCTACGTTTTGATACCACTTAGGCCGTGTTTGGCCAAGTTTTGTAAAAATCTTAATTTTGGACTTTTGGGAAAAACAGGTATAAACTTGTAGGAAATTCCTCAAATTCAAAATCCGACGTTTATTTAGCCCCCTAGACGATCCTTCAAAGTTTGAAGAGAATCGCACGAGGTATGAAGTCCTAACTTGTGAAATATAGAGAAATACATGTTTTATATTTCGACGACGAAATTGAGATCCGGGCAAAATCCATGTGTTAATTTTAGGCCCGTTAATTATGCACGCACTAAATTGTGAAAAGCATGTCTAAATTTATGCGAGCACGTTAAGTTGTCTATGTGGGTCAAAGGGGAGTCTTATACAAATTCATGCCGGAGTAAGCTTGTCGATGTTTGAGAATTTAGTAGCGACGGCTACTGTGCATGGTTGATAGACTTGGACTTGCCATGGCACTTGTGGAAACAATGGTTGATAGACTTGGACTTGCCATTGGTATCGCGGTTTAAGGCTTGGACTTGCCGCTACCGGATGAATGCGTATTTTTCTCCCTAGAGACTATTGCTATGATTTATGAGAGTAAAGCATGTTTATCATATATTGCATCTGTTAGACTTGTACGCTCAGCATATAGCTGAGCAGTGGAGATGTACTCCATTGCAGGTAAAAAGAAAGACAAGAAGAAGTGTGTTGAGTGAGGCCGATGAACGCCGGGGAATCTCCTTGTATATGTTTTGTGTTTAAATCCTAAACTTGTATAAGGATTGGGTATTGTAATAATGTGTTGTAATAGAACCATAGATTCGTTTCATAGTATTGTAATCTTGTATTGGAACGTCTGTAGTTAATTCTGGCATGTTGGAATTGGTGTTGGTTGTATTTGTTGTTGGTATTGAGTAGTAGGACTTGTAAATCTTCAACACAGGCTGCCCAGCAGGGGAGCAGTCGACTGGACCCAGGGTCAGTCGACTGGACCTCGTGGGATTGAGACACTGATAGCATATTATAGAAAAGCAGTCGACTGGACCCTTTGGGCAGTCGACTGAACACTGTTTATTTTAGCTACTGCTTCCATTAATTGAAAAGCAGTCGACTGGGTTCCCAGATCAGTCGACTGGACCCCTTGGCAATATGTTGTATCTTTGGTTCTGCTTAACACAGTCGACGGAGCAGTCGACTGAACCCTAGTGCAGTCGACGGGGCAGTCGACTGAGCCTCTGTTTTCAAAACTGTTTTATTGTGAATGTGTTTTCAATGGCCAAAACTTTTTATAACTCTATTTTCAATGAATTCTACAACTCAGAGGGGAATGTTTCCTAAGTTTTAAACTACCAGGGTTGTGTTAAAGAAATTCTTTCCGCTGCGTAATATTAGATGTTGTTTGGGTGAGCCTTGGTGGCGTGCCACGTGTCCTATTTCCACGCGTAGTGGGATGGGTCGTGACATACCTAGCCCTCGTTTGCACAGTTGCAATGAAGCATAAGGGGTTCTCTATCACGCAAATACCGAGGGAGGAGAATACAAGGGCCGACCGGTTAGCCCGCTCGTATCATTTTCTGAGTCGGATCTACCTGGGATAAGGATAGAATACTTACCCAAACCTAGTGTGTCCGATTCGGGAGGCATGGAGGTCAACTCGGTCGATTTAGCATCCAGCTGGATGGATCCGATCATGAAGTTCCTCACAACTGGTGGTTTATCGGACGAGAAAGATGAAGCCCGACAGGTAAAGTACTGGGCGACTAGATATCACCTTGTTGATGGCGTGATTTACAAGAGGGTTCTCCATCCCCTATCTTCGATGCATCTACCCTGCCCAGGTGCAAGGAATCCTATATGAAATCCACGAGGGCGTGTGTGGAAGCCATGTTGGAGGTCGGGCACTCGCCTACAAGGCTCTGTTACAAGGGTACTATTGGCTTACAATGGCTCTGGAGTACGTCAAGAGGTGTGACAAGTGTCAAAGACATGCCAACATGATCAACTGCCCCGCGTAGCCCCAAACTCCAATCCTCAGTCCCTGGTCGTTTGCTCATTGGGGCATTGATATTGTCGGCCCCCTTCCAATGGCAAAAGGCCAAGTCAAATTTGCCATCATCGCTGTGGATTATTTTACTAAGTGGCAGAAGCCGAGCTCGTGGCAACAACACTGAGAAGAAAATGGAAAGTTTTGGAGAAAAGAATATTCTCAGCAGGTTTGGCATACCCTGGGTACTAGTCAGCGACAACGGAGGCAGTTTGACACACCAGTATTCCAGCAGTTTTGCTCGGGTTATGGGATATCAAATCACTACTCTTCCCCCGAGCATCCCTAAGCCAATGGCCAAGCAGAAGCAATGAATCGAACGATCCTGCAGTTCATCAAAACTAGGCTTGAAAATGCTAAAGGACTATAGGTGGAGGAACTATCGACCCTTCTGTGGGCCTATCACACTATTCCCCGAGCGGCAACAGGGAAGACCCCATTCTTGCTCACCTATGGCTTCAAGGGAGTGGTCCCCACTAAACTTGAACTGCCAACATACCGGGTGGCCAACTTTAGCGAGCAAGGCAACGAGGAAGCCCTTAGAGGAGAACTCGACCTCGTAGAAGAAAAAAGGGATCAAGCATATCTGAAAGTAGCACCCTACAAGTAGCAGGTCTCACAGTATTTTAATAGCAAGGTCAAACACCGTAGTTTCCAGGTCGGGGACCTCATCCTAAAAGCGGTGAACCAGTCAACTAGGATCCCCAATCATGGAAAGTTGGAACCAAACTGGGAAGGGCCCTACAGGTTTACCTGGGTTAACTGACCGGGAACCTACTGGTTACAGACCCTGGATGGACAAGAGCTGTCACCCCTGGAACATGGAGCAACTATGGAAATACTTTTAGTGACATAAGAATCTATGTTGGTTAGCGACTTAAAATTTCTTTGTAGCTCTTTCTGAGCGATTTTTTAGTTTGAATAAAAGTTTTTCCTTTTTATAAAAAGTGTTCCTTACAAGTTTTCCATGGCACCAAAAAGACCTCAGGATCACAGCCGAGGCACCAAAAAGACCTCAGGATCATACCCGAGGCGTCAGTTTTGCTCAGGCCCATAACCTACGATGGGGGAAAATTCACCTAGGTGGCTGATGATAGCAAACCCCAAAAGACCCTGGAACTACCAACTTTCTAGGTCGGTTGCTTACAATCCTTTCCTTCGTATATTCCCGCCTTAGCAGTAGCTTGGGGGGCAGGAAGAACATTGAACTAAAATAAGAAATCACACTGAGCACTAATAGGACTTGGAATTAACCTTTGAACATTCCTAAAGTACCTACATGGCTTAGAGTTTACCGGGTAAGAACATGAATGAAAACTCCTATTCTATCCCGAACAGGACCCACAAGCCTAAAATATGTCAAGTGCTCAGGAATTTAAGGCGTTACCAGCCCCTACAAGACCTAGTGTTCCCTATCGATCACATATTCAAACCTTTTGCTAAGGCAGGGTTTTGGTATGACTCACGACCGAGCGGGCATGGGCAATTATAAACAAGCATACAAGTACAAGAACATGGACAACATTTCTTGCAAAAGATGACCTCAGAGGGCCTTTTCATTACTTGATCAAAAAGGATATGTACAATGCATGGGGGGGCAATTATAGCAACCTCCCCCCCCCCCCCCCCCCCAAAAAAAAAAAAAAAAAAAAAAACAACATATGTTGCACCGAGGCCAGGAGCTAAGGATCGTCAACAATGACCACTTTCTCAGTTTCTCCGGCCTCTCCATTTGGAGCAGCACTCTCAGACGGGATCCCGTCTACAGCCTACTCCTCCTTCCTGTAGTCGAACTTAGCCCAGGAGTAGCCCAAGAGGTCCCAATCTGGATGGTCAGCCGTCGCCCGCTGGGTCAGGTCAGCGTAGCCCGTGAGGAAGCCAGCCTCAAACTCTTCCTCTGCATCTTTTGCCTCCGTCTCTCGAACAACGATGGCCTCAGACAAAGCTGCATTCTCGGCCTCTGCAGTCAACTTCCCGGCCTCTACAGCCACCTTTTTGGTCTTTATAGTCTTCCGGGGCGCCCGCCCGGCCTCCAGGTCGTCTTGAGCTTCCCCTAACTCCAAGGCCAGGGCCCTCGTCTTCTCCTCTTCCGTGGCGAGGGCGAAGTCCGAAGCCTCTCGTGTCGCCTTCTCTGCGGAGAGAGCGACCTCAGCAGCGGCCAGTCGCTCGGACACCCGGGGCAGGTAAGCCTCAGTTTCTGCCTCCAGGCAACCAATCTACTAGAAAGAAACAGAGGATATCAGTTGCTCTAAGCAGGGAAACAAAAAAATGTGTGAGTGAAGTCACTTACCATATGGCTGATGCTGAACAGCCACCCGATCAGGACCTCGGGGCCCAACCTGGAGCATCTATCAATTTGGCTCTATAGTAGTCCGGGCCGGACCCTCGCCCAGACATCATTCGCTATCTCTACCGTGGGTATCCCGACCGGAGTGTCGTGCAGCCGGGTAGGCGTAACAACCTCAACTCGTGGGACTGAGGTCCCGATCAGTGTGGCAAAAGTAGGGCACCTGACGAGTGCAGCAATCGTTACTCCGGGAGTTGAAGTCCCAATTGCATCCGCCCAGGGACCGCGATGGATCTTCTTCAACCGCTGGCCTTCAGTGGGATCCTGCCTCTTCCTCCTCTAGCCCACCCGCACGGCCAAGGCAGCTTCCTTTTCCTTCAGAGCGGCTGAGTCTCTAGGAGCCATCTCTGTGAAACTGAGGAAAGGTACGAATCAATTATATAAGGAATCAGTCCAATAGAACGGTAATCTGAAAATGGTCAGAGAACATACTAGCGATAATCGGAGGGAGTACGGGCGCCATAAATTACTGGTCGGGCTCATAAGTGATCCTTCTATCTCCCGAATGGGTCAATAGTTTGTTGATGTCTATAGGGTCCTCGGCTAAAGATCTGATCCTAGCCTAATAGTCCTCGGGAATACTGGGCTGGTTGGCTGATCCCATTTCAAAACAAAGGGCAGTTAGCTCCACAACAATAACATAATAAAATGAAAGACTGCACGGGCCAGGAGCTTACTCCTCGACTTTCCCGCCCAGGAAGTCCTCAGCTGAATTCCCGGGGCCTCGTCACAAAACCCGAGGGTGGACACTTGGAAGAATTTCTTCTTCCACCCCTATTATTGCTCGAGCAGTTGACTATTATTATCCTCCCCAACTTCCTCGTGCACCGGGAATGGTCGGTGGATCCAGAAAAATTCTTGTACGGTAAGCTCGTACCCTAGAACTTGGGGCCACATAGAGATAGCCCCCATCAAGAATCTCCACCCGTTCAGAGCAAGCTGTCCAGGAGAAATCCCGAGGTAGATCAGGACGTCCTGGGCGACTGGTTGGAGGGAAAGACGGAGGCCTGCCATAAGGGTATCCTCATAAAGAGTAACGAAACCCGACCGCTGGAGATGAGCCCCACCCTCGGGTATGGCCAAAGAACTATCGCCTGGGATGTCATACCTATCCCTGATCTGACCTAGGTCATTGATACGCAGACTGCTAGGGGTCAACTCACACGAGAAAATTACGTCAGGACTATTGGGAACCGACACCTCATCGCCCGACCCTTGAGACGTAGAGGCTACCTAAGGCCCCCAGCTTTCCTCATCATCAGAAGCGCGAGTAAGAATCCTCCCTTCACTGTGATGATCAGAAGGAGTCAATGAAGGGGGGTTCAAACTCGTGTCCGGGGTACCCGACCGGGATTGTTCATCCTCCGATCGGGAGGATGAATTTAAGCCAGATGGCACATATCTAGAGCTCCTACAGCGGGACAAGAAAGTAACTGACGACCTAAGTAAGGGTCAGGAACCCCGAGCCTAAGGTACAAGGGGGGCAGAGCTAAAAGCCTATAAGGTAAGGTGTACAAAGATTTTAGTACAGCGTAGCACTCAGTCAAAACTACCCTGGGACACCCTAACTAGTTCAGTTGATCCATTAAGGAGAGGGAACCACCTGACCTAACGCAGAAGATGAATCTAAGGAAGAAGAAGTCCCACTCCCTCGCAAACCCCAATGGATTCCTACTCTCTAGCCTCACTTGGGTATAAAGATAAAAGAAGGGAAGGAAAAGTGTAGTAAACCGTAACTGGGGGAATTAAGACTTATAAGAAAAAGTGCAGGAAAAAGCTCGGAGGTCTTGACCGGACGCTTTTTTCTCTTAAACTCCTCGGTAGACTTAGAAGAGGGACAACATGAATAGCAAAAATGCACAAGTGTTCCTTATATAGGCAACGTGGATAATCCAGATCAAATCAGATCCAACGGCCCTGCATAACTCCCCCCAAAATGCTACTAGCTGTCGCCTCGGGCAGCCCAAGCAGTGCCTCAAAGGCGTGCGCATTCAATGCGTGACACGATAGCTCGATTACGATGTAACTGTTCAGTTACGACCTCATTGAATCCTAATCGAACCAATCGATCTTTGACACATGGCAGGTACCGACTCCAAGCTCCCGAGATCAACCGATTGGCCCAAGCGCCGAGTGACCGCAGCAACCAACTCGGAGCCGAGTAGTTTCCTGGACGGTTTTATGAACTACGCAAATTTTCAATCCTCATCCGATAGAGCATCACATTAGCCTTAAAAATGGGGGACAACTGATATGTACAAAAATATACAGTCAAATTTAGCTTTTGCCACCTCAGCGAGGAATGCCAAGTCATCCGGTAATGGCTCTCACCACGCAACCATCCCAGGCTGTCCACCTAAGACCGCCCGGATTGGACCCATAGATCGGGTGCACGATGCGTGCTCATCCCACGATGGGCGCAGCCCGGGCATGTCCTGTGACTTGCTCCACAAGGTTCCATACAGTTTCCTATATCGGCTAAAAGACTAATGGAAGGAGAAGGCTATTTCCTTATCTGATTAGGAAACTCCCACTATTTGTGCTGATCAATTGTAATTAGATCATACTACCTAATTAGGCTACTCACCTTATATAAGTGGTCTCTTGTATCTATAAAAGAGATCCTTCACCCCCATTAAAGGGGGTCGCACATTTTTTCTTATTCGCGTATTACTTCGCCTGGCCGGTCGATGATAGCTCCATCCCATTGTTGGTTTATCACAGACCCCCGACAATTTTATAGTGAAGGTGCTCCGACACACACGTTGACATATGTCTCTTAATTAACAGGGCCGAACCACACTAAAATCTCTGTTATTTACTCTTTCTTGCTCTTATCCAAAATTTGGCATCACCACATAACATTATTCATATCTATAATATATATAAGTGCACTGATGACCATAAGTGTTTTACACTTTTATCAATCGGTGCACTGTTACTTAACTAATTTTTGTTAAAGTTTTAATAAGTTTAGTATGCTATTTTTTTTTTGACCATTTTTTTTGAGCCGTCCACATTGATATATATGTTATATATACATACATTGTTTAAGATTAGGAAACAACTTAGAAAATACAACTTCTATTCCTAGTGTGTACATATATTGATTGTTTCCAAAAAAATAAAAAAAACCTTATTACTATCCTTCTTTTGTTTTCCCTCCGTGATATCATGTTTATGCTTGTAATGATTTACTCTTTTAGAGACATTGGTATTGGTTTACATATATTTGTATATATATATATATATATATATATATGGACTAGGAATCTAACTAAACTAACTCTTATAGGACTTAGCTAAATTCACGATTGGGTTTTTTTTTTTTTTTTTTTCTTCTTCTTTCTTACTTTTAATTTCTTAGATAGTAGATGTAGATTAGGGAGAAATTTTTGGGTACCACGTGACATGTCACTTGGTACTCCGTACTCAATAGTAGCACGCCACATGAACAATGGAATTCACCACAAAAAATTCAATTTCTTTTTTTCTTTCTTACTTTTAATTTCTTAGATAGTAGATGTAGATTAGGGAGAAATTTTTGGGTACTCCTAAGATACCACGTGTCATGTCACTTGGTACTCCGTACCTAATAATAGCGCGCCACACGAATAATGGAATCCACCACAAAAAATTAAAATTTTTTTTTCTTTCTTACTTTTAATTTCTTAGATAGTAGATGTAGATTAGAGAGAAATTTTTGGGTACCCCTAAGGTACCACGTGGCATGTCACTTGGTACTCCGTACCCAATAGTAGCACGCCACACGAACAATGGAATCCACCACAAAAAATTAAATGGCCTAACAATCCTGTGTGGCGCTACCTCATTGCTGTGGGGCACCACATAGGCGCTACCTTGAGGGTACACAAAAACTTCTCGTAGATTAGGACTCTAACCATTCATATCTCTATGTTCGAATTGTTTCCTTTTAACTTCTTTTTTTTTTTTTTTTTGTAATTCCTTATATCTTATTGGTGGACTGTAATTAAGGATTAGGTAATAATAATGAGGAGTCTACCTAAACTAAAACTAAGAGGTTAGCGGTTATTTAACAAAAAAAGGGGTGGGGGGGTCATCGTCTACTGGACAAACACTGTGATCCCTAACCAAGAATAATAAATTGATAATGTAATAAAGAGAGATACGCAGAGAAAAAGGAAAGAAGAAAAAAGATGCAAGAGTCAACCAATAATGGTAAGTAAATATGAACATTCATATTTGCAGAGATTGGTTCTTGATAAATTTTTCGAAGTCTTTTCATTTTATTTTGGGGAAAGTGTTTTCTTTTTTCTTTTTCTCTTTTCATGTTTCTTCTTAATTATGTGTACATTTCTTTGTTTTTGTTATTGTTTTTGTTTTTGTTGTTTGGTTTTTTAAACTCTTAATATAGAGTTTATTGAAATATTATGTTTTTAAGTTCTATTTGATATCTAACTGGTTTTCATGTTTTATTGCTATGATTGTTTCATGATTTAGGCCTGTTTGGGAACAACTTCTACTTTCGTCATACAACTTTTTGTTGTTTTTGTTGAAGAATAATGCTACGCTTCTCTAATTTTGAATCTTAAAATGGTTCCCAAGTATTTTGTCACACCGGTCATTAATCAGCCAATTTTTACTTAATAGATTTTCTTGACATTCCACTAACCTTTTTTTTTTTTTATACCGTACACAGTTTATTAGCATTCCATTGCTCTTTTAATTGGTACAAATCAAATGAATCTGTTAACTATAACCACATTTCTTTTTTTCTTTTCTTTTCTTTTTTAAGCATCACTTCTATGTTGGATTGTCCAGTCCTATTACATTATACAACTATCTTCAAGACTTGGAGTCTTATTATTAAGTAGTACTTTACTGGAATAGTTCTATAATTTTCACGACTTCAATCAAATCCTACTTAACTGAATTTTATCCTAATATTATAAAGCACTACTTTTAAGGACTTGATTAGTTTTTCTTTTATTAAAGTATCAAACCTGCAAGACTCCATTAGTTAACCTCCTTAATATCTTTGGTGAAGAAAAATCCAAGTATGTACGTGGTGGTCAAACTATGTGATTGGTTTTGTTGCTGTTCTTAAAATTTTTTTCTAATCTCTTTGTCTTACCAAAATTTTAGAAATTTTAGAATGTGTTTGTTGTCACTAATGGTATTGGTAGATACAATATCAGATTTCTTAGGATGTATGAGAAACAAGTTATTCCCGGATTTTAAGTATATTGGGAAAAAAAAAAAATTAACCACTGCTCTTATCTATATTAGTATATATGGTGAGGTGATTTACTAGCAATTTGTATAGACCTACAAGATGTGTAATTTTATTTTACATTTACTTCAAATAGAGTATAGAAAAATTTTATCTAGAACTATCAATTATAATAACACAATTGTCTACAACTTTTTGAGTATCTGGATGGTAGTTTTCTTTCACTGTAGATCATAAAAGAATGTGGTTAATTTGGATTCTGTCAACTTTTTGTCATTTATGTGTCAATTTACACTTTTTTTGTCAATTGAAAAAAAAACTAATTTATGATGTTTTATATTATAGATATATTATAGAGTCTAATATTCAACATAGTATATTTACAAGAGAATGTAAAATTCATGTTTGGTGAGTTGCATATGATTTTATCATGAGTTGCTTATGTGTTGTGCAAATTGCAGAATGTTGGGAGCAAGTATGCATAAAGTGTGGAGCAACTAAGCACAATGTTAGGCGCAACTCATACAAAACTAATTTTAATTATTTTTATATGCACATTCATAATTTTAAAAATTAAACAATCAAAAGTTGATATTTTTCCAATTTTTAGGATGTATTTTTAATTTTGTTTCACTTTAAATTGATATATATATATATAGTTAACAAAAAAGTGGAGACGGGCTTGCAAATTGACACAAAAAGTTGACTGAATCCTAATTAATCCAAAAGAGTGTGAATACATCATTTACAAATAAGATAACGTAATTAAGATGCTAAGTAATTAGGAAAGGTAAAATACACTAAAATTGTTGAGAAATTAACATATTGATTTAAGACAAGAAATTAACTTATCACAACACTTTATTGAAATACTTGAACAACATTTAAAATTTAAACTATTTGATATCAGGATTTTTTTTTTTGGTGATGATCTGCTTTGGTTGCAATTCTGTAACTACATTTAAATAGTCAACTATGATTACCATTTAGAACATCGTATTAATTTTATTTTTATATATTGATTATATTTAAATGACAATATTCAATGAAAGAAGTTAAGAAAAATAATAGGTTAGAGAAAAAGAATTTTAGAATAACTATCAATTTTCAAACATCAACAAATACTTCTATCTTATAGAAAATTCTAGAATTTCTTTTAGTTATTGAGTAATATAAATATATGGATTAAGAAATTGAAGAAAACGAATTTCAAGAAAAGGAAAAATTGAAATTTTCGTACGTTTATTAGTGAGTAGACAAAGTCATATAAAATGATTGTGTACACAACAAAATGCTATACAAGATTTATGTGAAACTCGCATCATTTGTGCTTTATCGAAAATCATATTTAAAATCAAATGAATAAATTGGAAAAAAAAAAAAAAAAACTAGAACATAACTTTTCAAAACAAGTAATCCTTTACAATATCATAATTTTAACTTGATGGTTTGTTATGATAATTATATGAAGTTAATAAAAAAGCTGAATATGTTATATAGTAATGATTTGAGTGTACATTATCAGTATTATTCTTGAATATTTTCATGTGCATCGCACGTGTTCCCAAAGTAGACGTGTGTGTAGATATACACAAATAGATACAAAATCATGAAGGGTCAACATTATTTTGCTGAAGTTAATTATGTTAGCATATGTGTTGCTTGCAACAGTGTAGTTAGTAGGGAAAATTAGGATACTGTACGGTAGGGGAACCAAAGTTTACCATTCCACTAATTTTTCTTACCCTATAGTCACAAGGCAAAAGCTACAACGTCCCCATTCAAAACGGAAAAAATTGTACCTTTTAACACCAGACGACAATGGCTCTTTTCATTAGAATTGGACTCACCATAGGGAATGCGCATGTCATTGAAATCAACGATTCAACGAAATTAATGTCGTTTAAATTGCTTTCAGTGGTGGCCGACAAAGATAATGACGGTTGGGAGGTGGTCGATAAAGGCAACACCATTTGTACCCCAGACGACAATCTCATGTTGTTTAATTAACTGCACCACTGTGGCCTTCTCCATGTTGTTACACAAACTTAGACTAAGTTTACACTACATTCCTTAACAACAATCGAGATGCTTTAAGGACTTTAACTAAACTAAAACTAACAACTTCTCCTTTTTGGTGCACTACGTTAAACATTACTTTTTGAACAAACATACTATAAAATATTAAATACCAATTTGTTTTAGAGTCATAAAATATATTTACTAACAATTTTAGATGAATTAATATTTTATCCAAAATCACAGTTCCCGAAATATTTTAGCTTTTTATTTTATTTTATTAGTAACAATGAATTATGTTCTTATGGTTGAACTTACTATCTTAATGGAACTTACTATCTTAATAATGTTTAGTTTAATCTAAAAATCTTACAACGCGAATGAAATTAAGCTATAATTTATTAAATTATTCTTAGGATACACAAAATTTAAGTGATTGATAAATTTTGTCCTTGTAATTCCAATTTCATCACGTAAAACCCTGTGGAAAAATTAAATAAGTGTTGTGACCAAAAAAAAGGGGACTAATGAGGTTAAAAAATTAAGACAAATTTTTAGCAAGTAAATAAAATTAATTTAGTACTAAAAAGTAGGATATAAGAACGTCTCTAGCACCCAAAAAAAAAGTAGAAGAGAATAATGTCAGACTTAAAGAATGTTTGTGAAAAAAAAAAAAGCAGTTAACAATTTAAGTTAACTCTTATATGGTACAGAATCCTTAAATTTGATAATCCAATACTTATGTTATAACATCTTTGCTAAAAATTTCTGACACATCCTAGAAAAGGTTTCTACAATACATAGAGCATGTAAACAGTATGAATAACGAATCTCATACATTATAACACTATAATGTGTTGCTTTAAGGAAATGTCATTATATAATTTTCCAAACAGAGTTCATAGTAAATAATAAATATCAATAGCAAGATAGAGAAAATAATCCTATTACAAAGCACTCTAATCATGTCACGGCTATAATTATTCTGGACTAATTACTGATCATATAACTGTTGTTCCTTTGAAATCCAAGAATAAACAAATAACAACATTTTATATAATAAAGGTTTAAAACAAGGTCCATGGAAATTTAACTCATTTTAGAATGTTGGGCTATTTGCATGATTACTTGATACAATGTATTGCATTGTGAAGTTAATTATTGGATTTGTAGGCCTATCTTCGGTGCATGTTAGTTGTGTGTTGCTCTTAACTATTTGATATTTATGGTCTTCAACTTGGTATTCAACCAAGAGTAGAAACTTGTGATGAACGTCCAACTAATTTGATGCATCAAATTATTAATATTTAACTTTCGTGCTCAATCACGTGCAATGCACGTGTTACATGACTAATATATATATATAGAGAGAGAGAGAGAGAGAAGGCCCTACCTAAAAAAAAAAAAAAAACCTCACCCAACGATTAGTTCATTGGAGGCAACTAGGAGTATCCTGACACCAGGAAGGCAAATAACCAAAATGTTCTCCAAGTTCAAGTGTTTGACTATTGTCAACTTTTTGTCTACATCCAATGAAGAGTAATGCTAGAGAATATAACAAATCTCATAAATAAAATCCATAAATATTAAAATGTGTCTCTCTCTTATGTGAACCCCACTAGAAGAGCGATAAATATATTTTAGTATTTGTGAATTTTATTTGTGAGAATCCCTAGCATTACTCTCCAATGAAAAATAATGGTGTGTTTGATAACCAAATTAAGTGCTGAATGCATTTGGTAATATATCACTTAATTAAAAAAGCAATGACAAAATCACTGAAAACTTTAAGTGATTTTTTTTTTATTGAAAATAATCACGGAATACAGTCTATTTAAGTACTTGAAACACTGTTTTCAATATTGCAAATTCAATCGTTTAAAATTTTCAATAATTAAAATTAAGCACTTAATTTTTAGTTTTATCCAACGCCCCTAACATACTGATATTAGTTTTCAAAACAATTATGAAAGGTATGCTTGAGAATCTTTACACTAGGATCTCATTCGGTCACTTTTTTTGTTTTTGTTTTTTTTTTTTAAAATTTCATTTTTTATAATACAAATAACCAATTTAAAGAGAGAATTACGCTGTCGTGTCTGGACATTCAAATTTTTGACAAATTCCCTTTTATTGTGTAAGGGGTCGTGCCTGACTGCCTGGTCTAATATCACTCATAAAAGAGCATCTTTGTCTTCATTTAGCCAGAAATTTTGACCCAAAAAAAAAAAAAAAACACATAATGTTATGAAAACGAGATAGAAAAGGAGAGGCAAAATTTGACTATTTGAGTTCATTTATGCATTCCCAAACTGACCCCAAACAAGTACTATATTCAAGTATGTAGTAAATACCTTTTATTGCACAAGAGGTGATCTATACAAAGTAGATTGAAAATGAGTGTGGGGCCGAATTTGAGTCTATTTAATCCCAAACTGGACCCAAGAAGTATTGTATTCCTTTATCATAACTGATATTGAAAGCAGAAAGAAATTGGGGGGGGGGGGGGGGGGGGGGGGGGGGGGGGGGGGTTAAGTAGTAACATCTCTTTTCCACTCAACATATATACATACATTAATACATATGGTGATCCAACACTGTCCAATTCCTTCAGTCTTAGCACAGGTCACATGAAACACAAACCTCACAACAAAAATTGAGGCACTCAAAACAAGCAAGAGCAGTGCATAACTGTGTGAGAGCAACGGCGCATTGGTCATTCATCCGTGAACAAGCCCGTATGAAGCACATGCAACAGCAGCAATCGAGCAGTCTGCCGCAAAAATTCGAAGCTGCATTCATGATGGTTTCTGAAGATTCGTGTAACTTTACATCGTCCATTCCAGAAGGAAGATTCTCAGCCGTGGCAATCAAGTTTCCGAAGCCAACACCCAGATTACGCATGAAAATTATCTTCTGGCGGTTCAAGTCTGCCATCTTCTGCTGGTCAATCTTTAAGTATATCAGTTTTTTAGGAAATATAGAATAGTGATGTCTCACTATGTGCTCATGGTGCATTAACATGTTAGACAAAAACTTAGGAACTCATTTTGGATGCACCCAAAAGCTTTTCTTGGATACATTCACTTCTACACGGTGCACCTTCGTGAGTGTGTATTTTTGTAAAAATATAGATACTATCCATATCCCCTTTTTTTGGTAGTTATTCTGATTATCAAAATTGACTCCTTGTGTCCCAAAAAAGATAGATTGTGAAACCATAACTGTTGCCAAACCAAGCAGCTATGAAGATAAAGCACTGTGTTTGCTTAATGAGACAGTTTAGATCATAGTAGCAGATGATCTTCTTCTTCTTTTTTTTCTTTTTTTCCTTTTTTTTTTTTGTCTTTTTCTTAGAAAATAATGATGACATTACAATGACAGTAGTGGGCAACTGGGCATCCCTATACACTTGATAAAATGTCCATTTTTTATCCTTCTCTTTTCCATTAAAAAATTGATTTGTCATGGATGCTGATAGTGTCAAAACAACATTGGCCATTGCAAAGCAAATGCTGATTGGAATGTTGTCATCATACTGGCTACCACATTTCTGCATTGCTTTGCAATTTGCCAATATTGCTCTAGGGACACCATCTGTAAAATTCAAAATGCGTACTCTTCTGTTTATGAATAGTGGTGTCATTAACTATCCGCTTGCCAACCATAAAGAATAAGCGAGTATTACGACCACAATATGCTAGTATAACTAACTTGGTACCTGTAACCAGAAAATTCTCATAGTTCTTCAGGCAAAAGCATACCTCTTGTTTTGGAACTGATTCGGAGGCTTGCTTCCCTATGTCAGTCTGAACTAAAATCATGTGGCTATACTCTGAAGGTACCCCTGTTCGGATGCTCATTTTTGCAACCTACAAGTAATGGAAACAGCTCAAGCAAATGTAATTTAACATAAATAAGATCCATTGAAGATTCAAGTTTGCATAAACGGGCAAAACTTGACAACCTTTCACTATGCAGTCCACCAAAACCTATGCCAAATTTTTTTACAGGAAGAATACAAATTGTTGTCTCAGCCTATTTTTACTATTCTTACTTGTTAATAGTAAGTATTTTTTTGTCTCATAATTTTCCAATAAACTGAAGTTTACTACAACAATCTGAACTGTTTTGTGTGTAAACTATCTTAGAATCATCAGCAAAACAACCAACAAACCTTATCCTCCAGGTCTTTACTTTCTGACAACCATGCTTGAGCTGTGAGTATATCAATTTGTCTCCTTGCAAATACCTGCTGAGAAAGGCAACCATGAGAGAAGAAAAATGGGCAATATTATCTAAATCTCTGTGGTGCATTTAAATGAAATCATCAGCCGGCATTCAACTAATCTAGTTTGAGTAACGGTGTGCTCGCATTGACATTTGTGAAATGCATTCTCAACAAGTGTAACTACATTATACTTGCGTTCAAATACAATTTTCACTTTTTTCCCAAAAGCAAGTCCTATTTGTTTAGGAGGACATGAGTTGGGGATCGACTTACATGCCCCTCACTTCTACAACCGATAACTATCACTCTATCATGTCTCTATCTCCATGTCTACCCCCTCTTTCGCTTTTTTCCTCTATTTGTATACAAAGTATATCAAATAGAGGAAAAAAGTTGGTTCCGTTTCAAAGGCATTAAAAAATATCTGATTACTAAAAAAAAAAAAAAACTGTATACAGATGAGAAAATAATAAAGCAATTAAAAAAATTGTTTTGTATCCTCAGTTCATACTTCTAAAGAAATAAAAGTCTATGACTTCAAAGGCTCATATGTCTGATATCCACTAATAAATTCAAATCGTGCTAAGTTCAGAAGTTGAAACATTACTCTGTCAAGAGGTATGTCTTTCGTTCTTTGCACTTTCACATCTATTATGAAATTGCTCATATCTGCCAGGATACCTCTAGCTTTAAGAGAGTCAGGAAAGTCCCCGTGGTATCTGCCTGATACAAACAGCGGACTTCCAGACAGAAGGTCTGGAATATGAAAAGGGTACAACTGCAATGAGGAACACAGAGTATAAGTATATTTAAATTCCATATTAGTGAATTCAGAATTTCATACATTTGCATCAAGTTTTGACAACATTACAAAAAGAAATAGAAGTGCACCACCACACATGAATGCCAAGTCAAAAAATGATATATATACACAGATTTGTAACAGAACCACATTAATCACAATTCACAATGCACCGTGCCTTGTGGTAAGTGGTATTGATCTTTGTCTCCAACAAAACGGCCGCGACACTATGTTTAATTTGAAAACACAAAAGTCTAGATATCCCTTTCCTAACCTTCCCCATGTTCCAGTTGACCATCAATGCCTAGCTTTGAAGGCTTGAATAACCCACAATTATGTGGCCCTTTTGCATGGTATACTAACTATGTTAGTTAAATCTCCTCTCTTTTATCACCATACAGAGCCAACCACACGGTTTCATGGAGCAAGATTGAAACAAAAAAGAAGGCAGCAATCCTACTCCTCTATCTAATTCCAACTAAACAAATTCGAGACAGAACCTTTCTAGAGGAGGAGGGAAAAAAAAAAACCAACACCACCACCACCACCACCACTAGTCAGTGTTAGTCCCACTAGTGGCTGCCATAAACATATTCAATCAATATTGCATACTGTATAGATTATTGGTGACTAGCTTCGGCCAAAACATAGTTAGCTGATGCAACATTGCAAATGCAGTCAACATGAATCGCTAGAAGCAGTGATATCAATTGTAGAAGACCTTAGAGAAGTGATTATGGTCTCAATTATTCAAAGCTGGCTAAGGAGTTTCTTGCAGCGTTCAAACCATGATGAGCACAAATAGATAATAATGGTCCATTCAGGGTGGTAGGAATCATTGTACCTGAAGTGAATCAAGATGTTCCAAAGCATCAATCGTTATATTTGCAAGGATGATTGATGAAGCGTTATCCAATAGCCTTTGCATGCGGAAATTAATTGAATCTGGCCAAATGAACATAAAGATACTGAATTCAACTCAACTCACTTAACATCTTGTCCCTACTATTTGGAGAACCGAATGCAGAAAATAGAAGACAAAATCATGTTTGGACCCTTCATTAGTCCAACAGTTCCACTTATTAGCTTGCTTCTATCTTCTTCTTCTTTTCTATTTCTTTCTTTTTTATTTTTTATTTTAAATTATTCAACTATGAACTAGATGGAATTGCTGAATTAGCAAGATTCCTCGAAGCCTTGTGAACTTCTCAGAAGAAATTGCCGAATTCACAATTCTAGAACTAGTATATAGCTTAAGAGTTTACTGTCGCTACTTGTTACACTGTAGCACAAAAAGTAAGATTGGCCTTCTTGCAGTCTACACCAATTACAAGAGTTCAAAAGGTGTATACATTGTGGTGGAGAAGCAAAAAAATATAGACAAATCACTATTTCATATTAGTACAACTCACCTATATCATATGCAGCATCATAGTAACCTCTTCCAATTTGCGCTAGCATTTGCAAGAAGTAATGGTTGCAATATGAACCTGGAATGTTTGCTAACAGTTAAATCAGCAGGAAACTAATAATAGTATTACTAAATAATGAGCATTATGGTAGGACCAAAATAACATGGATTGACAAAGTGACAAAAGACGTGTCGGCAAATGATTGAACCGAAAATATAGCATTAATTAGTTAACCCCACACTAACAAACTTATGGAGATTGAAATAGTTTGTTGGACTGTCTTGTCTTTAATCTAAATTTAAAAAGTAACTCATAAACTTATAAGCAAAAGTTAATTATAATGCTAAATTTAATGACACCTATGTCATTAGTTTTGCTGAGCAAATTACCCCTATATATCACCAAGAATACATTACTGACTAATGAGAGCTGGAAGCATTTGTGTTGCAAAAAAATATATTAATAATAGTTATTGAAATACATGTAAGGAACAGCACTTGTCAAAAGCAACTAAGAAAGATTAAATCAAATCTTTAGGTAAATTAGCAATTAGTGCTTTCCACTAATTTTTTTTTTTTTTGTAAGTCTTGCCACTAACTTATGTTATGCCTATATGATACACAAAATCCACCTGTTGCCATGATATATAATTTTGATTACACAATAGCAGCAATGCAATGAGATAGAGCGAGAGAGAGAGAGAGAGAGAGAGAGAGAGAGAGAGAGAGAGAGAGAGAGAGAGAGAGAGAGAGAGAGAGAGAGAGAGAGAGGGAGAGTGAGTGAGTGATCAATGATATGTATCATAATTTGTGTTGATAATCAATTTGGTCATTGTGGTCAAATTCCGCAACACCAATGACATCATCCATGGGGCCTCCTTGAGGCTCAGATATGTATCAACAACTGAGACAAACCATCATGTACATATGTATCAAACATGAAACATTTTGCTTATATCCTCAAGCATAAAAATTCATATCAGTAGAAATGTGCGCTCAGTTGCACATGCAAACACAAGGGAAAATCTTTTGATCGTGATGTTGAGAAAGGTAATCACAACATCAATAAATATGAAGACAAAAGGACTGTTTTGTACAACAAAAGAGAACCAAGACACCAAAAAGTCCACCAGGGCATGAAGAATGTTACCTATGCCAAAAGTACAGACTCGTGGACAAATGGATCCTCTGTTCATGAGGTGGCCCTTCATCACATTACAAACTTGCCTTTCATCTTCGACAGCCCCGTCGGTAATAAGGAAAATGAGAGGAATTGAATCACTATTTTTAGCCACCATCTCTACTGCCTGACATAAAGCGGATCATGAGGGAAAAAACATAACAAAATACCCAGACTGGTGGATGATACTGAAAGGTAAAGACACAACAATATAGCATTTGGAGATGTGTATGACATGAGGAAGAACTGGGAACTGAGTAATTAAACAATGTTGCAAAATGAAGAAGTATTGGTCAGTAAATTTCTCATCCTTGTCCAAGACATCCACCACTTGAAAACATATTGCATGAGGAACAATGAAAGAGAAGAACGCCCTCCTGATGATCTTAATCAGATAGTTTGAAAAAGGACACCAGTGTGGGCATCAATGCACCAAGTAGCATCTAAACCAGAAAGACACTAAAATGATGTTGTCGTGCATGCTGGGTTTATTCCGGTGATAATTCATAATTGATTACATTCTTTATTTTCTATTTTACCTAGTAGGCTTGTAGAGCTTCTGTTGTCTCCATCAGAGACGTTTGTTTAATTAATTTTTCTTCAGAAATGCTTGTACATAGGGGTATGCACTTTAGATTATTTTGCAGTCCTCCCCCGCTTTTCTGGCACATGGCAGTATGGTACCCCTACACTTGGAAAAAAATAAATGATGTTACCACTGGTGTGTCTATTAACCACCATGTAACCTACTCACTTGAGCTCAACTGATGACAAAATGACGTATTGTTTTTAAAGAATGGTGTAATTCATTTATCCAGTCTTTTAACTAAGCATGGCTATATTCTCCCTTGTAAGTGGTCCCATGCACAATGCTCATGAATTAACTATTTCAGAGCTAGTATTAGGACAAGAAAACACTCCAGCATGCAATAGGACTCAAACAGAGGAGTAACCCTTTAATGCCATGGTGACAATTATCCACACCAATACAAAATGTCGTCACGTGTTATTTATTCGACACACATTATTTGTATTTTTGACACATATCCGTAGATTCAGCATAGAAATGGGGTTAAGATGGTCACTTTGTTTCATTGCGTATAACCTGATACGAAGTGAACTACGCACAAGAAGGAATTATTGCTGCTGTACATGTTTTCCTGCGATATTTCTTTCTGTTAATCATTTATATGTTGCAAATTTGCAATATCTAAGATTGTGCGTATCATAGAGTAAATACCACACTGTCAGAAGCCATGTTAAACAGATGAGCCAAATCATTAACTTTAGAACACTTCAATGACTTGGAAATACTTTATACTTTTTTAGAACTTATTGGGAATTTCTGTTCTGACTACCTTATTTAGGGGAAGCAGAATGTTTGTTCCGCCTTCGGGGACTAAATTTACGCCAATCCATCGAATGGCATTTTCAATTGTTTTCTTGTCTGCTGGTTCCATTGATGGTGCGAATAACCGAGTATCTCCATTGAAAGTAATTATGTTGAAAGAATCCCCAGGGTTGAGCTTAGATAGGGCCGCCAATAATGCACTTGTTACATTCTCAAGAGGGCCTCCTCGCATGCTTCCACTTACGTCAACTATGAAAACTACTTCCTTTCTGAGAACCTACAGATTCACAAAAATAAAGAGAGGATTGACACAATCAATTCACAAGGAATAAGACTGAAAGGCACATTGGTTTGAAAAGCGAAAACATGAATGGGTTTTATGAAATATGCAAGTTTGACACCTTACGTATATAGAGCAGCAATACGTGCGAGCACGTTATGCCTATAAAGCTCTCTTGTGAGGTACTTAAAACCTAGGTAGTTGTTGGAATTATTGGAATTTATGTTGTCATGATTTATGGATCACGTTATTTATGTTAATTAGGATTTGTCAGATTTGATCTTATATGTAACTTTCCTTTCTTAGTTTTTTCTTTCCTTTTCTTTTTCCTCTTAGTTGTATAAATATTGTACATACTAGTGGAATAATATCAAGACATTACTTTCTTCTTGGCATCAGAGCCAAAAGTATAAACCCTAGCCCCCTTCCTCCTTCCGTCGCACAACCACCACTACCAACTCCCTACGCCGCACATCAGCCACCACTACCAGACCTTCGCCACCTCACCCAGCCACCTCCCAGCCCCTCGCCGCCTCACCCAGGCCCTCCTCCCTTGGCCGCAGCCCACAAGCCCTGCGGCTCTTCCTTGGTTAGCTTCGGCTAACCCTTGTGCAGTCTATAGGCTGCGCCTTGCCCTGTTTTTGGGTCTTTTGATGATTCAGAGCTTTTCAGTGCTCTTTCTCCTTTCTGTTGGGCTGTCCGATCGTTTTGGCAGCCCCTTTCTTTGACGTTTGCGCCTTGCTGATTGTTCTATTTGGTTGGTAGCTTCTTCTTCAGCCACTATGACTAACCCTGATAAAAGTTTGGATGTTTAGCAGACTACTCCTATGTCTCAATCTCGTTCGGATCTCTCCTTATCTCAGCATATTCCTGCGCAACGGGTTACGAGTGTCCTATTGGATGGGAACAATTTTGCCGCATGGTCTCATTCTCTTCGACTTTTCCTTGGTGCCAAAGAAAGACTAGTTGGCTATTTGGCACAGTGCCTAAGCCTGCTGCTACTGATCCCACATTCGATCAATGGACTATGGATAATTGTGCTATCCTAGGCTGGTTTCTTTAACTCTATGGAAACTCGTATCTATCAGATGTTTATGTATCACACCTCTGTTCATGGTCTTTGGGATGCACTGACCAAGATGTATGCACATAAGCGGAATGAGTCCCGTATTTATCAGCTTTATCGAGAGGTCTCTCATGCCTCCTAGGAGTCTCTCCAGCTTAGTGTCTCTGATTTTTTCGGCTATCTTCAGTCCCGTTGGGAGGAGTTAGCTCAGTATGATCCTCTTGATGATATTGCAGCTGAAGCCGCTCCTGTTATTATTCAGCGTCTTGATCGTTTGCACACTTATCAGTTCTTGATGGGCTTGAAATCTGAGTTTGAATTTCTTCGCACTCAGATTTTAAACATATCCCCTATGCCTTCACTTTATGAGGCCTTTGCTACGATTGATGGTGATGAGCGTCGACGACGCTTGATTCAGGCTTCTCCTGCTCCTGTTCTTGATCCTCCCACTGTTCCTGATCAGATGGCCATTGCAGCTAATTCTGGAGCTCGCCACAGTGGTCGGCCACCACCTATTTGTAAGTATTGTAATGTTGTTGGTCATACCAAAAATCGGTGTTTTAAACTTCATCTTGAGTTGAAGAAACAGTATGGTCGTGGCCGCAATCCTGGATCTTCCCGCGTTGCTGCCATAGCTGATTTTGGCCTTGACTTTGCTACTCCGGATATTGGTCAACTTCATCAGAATCAGAGTTTGCTTCAGTCCCAGATTGGTCAGATTCAGACTCAACTTGGCTCTCTTCTTCAGCAGGCCCAACCTACTTCCTCTTCCGCTGCCGCCCTTGCTACAGGTACTTCCACTGCTTTACAGGTTAAGTCAGGATCTCCAAGGTGGGTTCTGGACTCGGGAGCCACTAATCACATGACCGGTGAGTTGTCACTTTTTTCGACCCCTCTTATACCTGTTAACCAAACTGTTAGTATCGCTATTCAATCACTTGTGTCCATAGTCAAGGTGATGTATGTTTATCCTTAGATATTACTCTGTCCTCTGTTCTTCATGTCCCTCATTTCTCCCTTAATCTCTTGTCTGTTAGTCGTCTTGCCAAGAGTTATAATTGTGCTGTCACTTTCTTACCCGATTATTGTCTCTTGCAGGACCTGACTTCGAAGAAATTTTTTGGTACGGGCCATGAGCGTGATGGACTTTATTTCTTCGGGGAACCACCACCACCACCTGCGTCTTCCAGTCTGCAAGCGTCTATTTTACCCAGTTCATCTTCTAGTTCTTTTTCTAATAAGACTTTAGAGTTATGGCATGCTCGCCTAGGACACGCTAATTTTCAATACCTTTGTTTACTTTTTCCAGCATTAATAAAAGCTTGTAAGACTCATAAATTTCATTGTGTGGTGTGTGAACTTTCGAAGCATACTCGTTCTACTTATATTCCTCGCATATCTCGTGCCCCTTGTGTTTTTGATATTGTACATTCGGATGTGTGAGGACCTTCTCCTGTTACTGCTTTGAATGGGTACCGATATTATGTTACATTCATAGATGATTATTCACGTTGCACATGGGTTTATCTCCTTAAGAAAAAATCTAAGGTTTTTCCATTGCACTCTTCGATTTGATAATGGCCGTGAATACATCTCTAATGAGTTTTGTTCTGAACTAAATAAACAGGGTATCCTCCAACAATTTAGCTGTACATATACCCCGGAACAGAATGGTGTGGCGGAACGAAAAAACCGTCACATTATGTCTATTGTCCGATGTCTCCTTCGAGGAATGGAGGTACCTAAATACTTCTGTCACTTTGCTGTCCTCACAACCACTTATCTCATAAATCGTACCCCGAGTCGTGTCTTAAATGGAAAGGCTCCACTGCATATTCTTCACCCCGATTGCACTCTTTTTCAGGTTTTACCCCGTGTTGTTGGTTGCACATGTTTTGTTCAGGACCGCAGTCCTCTTCGCACTAAACTCGATGATAAGGCTATTCGCTGTGTCTTCCTTAGGTATTCCCCCCTGTCTAAAGATTATCGATGCTATGATCCTGTTTTTCGTCGGACTTATAATTCTATGGATGTTACTCTTTTGGAAGATGTTCCTTTTTTTGCAGGTTCTCGTCACTCCCTTGCCTCGGTCCCTCAGGAAACTTCCCCTGCAACGGATGAACTTCCCTGTCCTATTCCTGTTTTTGACTCTCCCACTCCTGTGGTTTCCCTCCCACCAGTTATCACATCTTCCCCTGAATTCCGTTACTCTCGACGTCCACAGGCTCATGCTCCGCTACCCAATACTTCTCTCTATCCAAGTCCTCCTTCTACTCCACCATTAAGACGTTCCACCCGTGTTTCTCGCCCGGTAAATCGGTATGGTTACTTTTGTTCTACTAATCACCCTCTCTTTCCCAGTATATCGGTATGGTTACTTTTGTTCTACTAATCACCCTACCATGCTTTTCTTAGTCAGGTTGATTCCGTTTCGATTCCCCGGTCTTTATCTGAGGCTCTCCAGAATTCACACTGGGCCAAAGCCATGCAAGCAGAAATGGATGCTCTTTAGCAAAACAACACTTGGGAGCTTGTTTCTCTCCCTGCCGGGGAAAAGACAGTTGGATGCAAATGGGTTTTCACCATTAAGTATCTTCCTGATGGCTCTATTGATCGTTATAAAGCTAGACTGGATGCCAAAGGATTTACCCAAATTCCAGGCAAAGATTTCAATGCCACCTTTGCTCCCGTGGCTAAGCTCACTACTGTTCGCCTTATTATTTCTTTGGCTGCCTCCTACTCTTGGCCTCTTCATCAACTTGAAGTCAAAAATGTTTTTTTGAATGGGGATCTTCAGGAGTATTCGGGGAAAGCTTGTCGATTGCATAAGTCACTTTATGGATTGAAACAGTCTCCTCGGGCATGGTTCAGTCGCTTTAGTGATGTGGTTCTATCTATTGGATTCACCATATGCCATTCCGATCACACTTGCTTCATTAGACGTCGTCCGGATGGTCGATGTATCATCTTATCTGTGTCTATATCGATGATATTATTATTACTGGTGATGACACTACAGGAATCATAGGGGTAAAGAAGAAACTTGGAACTGTTTTTGATGTAAAAGATTTGGGTCGCCTTCGATTTTTCCTTGGTATTGAGATTGCCCGGTCTCGTCATGGGATCTCAATGACCCAAAGGAAGTACATTTTGGATCTCCTTAGTGATACAGGTATGATGGGGTGTCCCCCTGCTTCTACACCTATGGACCCGAATCTCAAACTATCATCTGAGTCAGGAGAGCTTTTGCCTGATCCATCTTCTTATCAGCGTTTGGTTGGTTGTCTTATTTATTTGACCAACACACGACCTGATCTCACATTTGCTGTTAGCTTTGTGAGTCAGTTTATGCATGCCCCGCGTACTTCTCATATGGACGCAGTTCACCATATTGTTCGGTATTTAAAAACTTGCTCGGGGTTGGGTCTTTTCTTTACTGCTGGAAAACAATATAGGGTCTCATACTTTATAGATGCCGACTATGCTGGTTCAAAGAGTGATAGACGCTCAACTTCAGGTTTTTGTACCTTCTATTGTAAACACCTTATCTCTTGGAAAAGCAAGAAACAAGCAGTTGTCTCAGGATCATTAGCTGAAGCTGAATATCGTGCTATGGGACAAGGTTCCTGTGAACTTTTGTGACAATAAGTATGCTATTATGCTTGCTTCCGATTCTGTTCTTCATGAGCGTACCAAGCATATTGAAGTCGACATTCATTTTATCCGTGAGAAAGTTTGTGCTGGGATTATTACTCCATGTTTTGTTCCTTCTTCAGATCAAACAACCGATGTGTTTACTAAGTCCGTTGGACCATCTCTTTTGAAGTCCTCTGTTGTCAAGTTTGGCCTCATTATTGTATTCGCTCTAGCTTGAGGGGGAGTGTTGGAATTATCGGAATTTATGTTGTCATGATTTACGGATCACGTTATTTATGTTAATTAGGATTTGTCAGATTTGATCTTATCTGTAACATTCCTTTCTTAGTTTCTTCTTTCCTTTTCTTTTTCCTCTCTTAGTTATATAAATATTGTACATACTAGTGGAATCATATCAAGACATTCCTTTCTTCTGTAGTCTATAATTTATGAACAGAGAGTTCACCAATTTATCAACTTTGGCATCTATTAGCCCTTGCAAGTCATTTGGACCTATCTTTTGCATTTCTACCAGTTGCATCCAAGGTCAGTAATTGAGATTTATTATCCATTGTGTAAAGCTGGGTACATAGTGAACTTATTCCCCACCCGGGTATAGCTAGTTGGTTAGACCTTTGGGCGTAATCCTCAGAGGTCTCACTTTCGAGTCCCGCGATTTACCTGATGTGTGTGGGCAGTGGTGGTTTGCGTACAACTTTTTTCTTTTTTTCCGGACAAAAAAAAAAAAAAGATAGGGAAGGATACAAAGTATTAGTTTGCTAAGCTTCTTGGAATTCTTTGGTGAAGAACATCTAAAACATTTGGACTGGGGATTAAATGGCTAATATTTGCAGCTTAGAATGTCTTCAATTGGAACATGCATTGTATGATATGACTGACATAGAAAAATGTGAAGACATGCTTTGGCATTTTTGTTATACTTTATCCACTTTTCATTCTAGGTAGTTAGACTATTGGCTAAGAGGTTTTAAAGGGCTGTTTAGACCTTTTGCCTACTATTAGATTAATTGGTCCAAATTTTTAGAATAAGTACAGCCCGATTTCAGCCGGATTCCCTGTGAACAAGTATATCCGTCAAAAGTCAGGATTCAAAAAAGCTCCTCTGATGGAAGATACTGCTAGAATTTGAGACTTGAATAAAGCCCATATAATAGACTAACCTTCTTACCCTGGTTATCTCCAGGGAAAAGATAGAAGCAGAACATCTCTCTCTGATCAAAATCATGCCGAGAGGGAGATTGCAAGAGCAGTCCACCAAATATGTTGCTTGAAGAGACCTGAAAACATAGTACCAAGCAAGAGAATCAGCTCCAATCCAAATAAGGAAATTACTTCTCAAAAGCGGTCCGTGACAGAGAACTTTGAATCAATGACGAGAGATTAGTAAACTGATCCTCAACGGAAAAAAACCAAAATGAGTTAAAGACTTACAGTATACGAAAAGGTGAAGTCGGTAATTGACCATATTGGAACTTCTGCTCCATATACGAAGCCTAGTTTCCCAACTTGGCGTCTTATTTCCTAAAAGTAATTATAAAAAATAAAAATAAAAACATGTCAGTTAATAGAAATCCATAATGAAAATGAAACTTAAAGTTAAAACACGTCATACCTTTAGAGGATGACTAGTAGCTTTGCACAAAACTTCTGTTCCAGAACCAGAGTTCACATTCAACAATATCTTTTCTCTTTTAGGTATTCTCTTTCCAACAGGTCGGACGTGTGTGGGAAAACTAAATGGTACACTGAGGCAGAACAGACCATCTTGGTATAATAATTTCTGAGACCAAGTGACTTTAATTGAAAGTTTGGACCCCCCGTCAACCTTGCAAGTCCAAAAGATATACATTAAGGTGCAAAAAAATGGGGGAAGAAAAAGCAGAGACAAAAAGAAAAAAGAAAAAAGAAAGAGATGTAACCAATAATCAGTATAGAAATTATTATTAGATGGACTCAGTAATAACCTGAGGAACTTTTAATGTGTATATCTGGCCTTTCAATAAGAACCCATCTTTCACTTTGGGTAATTTTTCTGTATCTTCCATCATGACAAGTTGAGTAGAACATGAACTTCGAGCAGTGTCAACTTCAACACCTAGAACTGAACCCTGTTAGCCAGATCATGCTTCTCTTGAGAATTTAAAAGAAGTACTTTATAAAATAAAATAAAATAAAAATCGATCTGCAAGGTAGAAGTGGCAAAATTATGTTACAACACGACATAAAACGCCATCAAAACATGACTGTCAAGCAAGGCAAGCATGTATTCCATAGCTTCTACCATCATCCTCAGTTTATGATTTATAACAAAGAATAAAAATTTCTGATGCGACACATGAGTGCTAAATACAAAAAGACCGTCTCAATAAGCAACAAAAAAAAGATAAGTTGATCACATATGAAAGTTTGATGCTTTGCAGCGCAAAAAAAAAAAAATATAACTAAAAGATACTAAGATAGTTAAATGCTGTGATAGTCATGAATGATGTAACTTTGAATTATGCTTCCAAGCTGTCTCCGAACATTATTCTTATTACCATAAGAAAATATTAAAACAAAAAATTAAAAAGTAGGCACACATATATATATATATATCTTCATTTAGATGAAGAAAATTAAATGAAAACTGCAACAGATTGGCAAGAAGCTCTGGCTCGCACTGCACAATTTGTTCCAAAAACGTTAGAGCAAGCTATGGAGCTGCATAATCAAAATTAACGTATGTATATATGGACACATGATCCATGGACTGCCTTATTGAAAGTTCTCTTATTGTAAATGCATGCTTTGAACTTCGAATCTCTTTGGTCTCAGAACAATCCCACCCGATGATTCTTGGCAAAAAATCTGAAGATAAATACTTAAATTTTTGGAAAATAATCACCACCACTTATTTATTTATTTATTGATTTTAGGCTAAACGAAGAATAATTAAGCATATATATTCCTTTTGATAATGTTAATAATAATTCTATTCAATATAATGTTAGTAAATCAAACCATGTAATGGAGTCTCTGCAGTATTTTCTACGGAGTAATTAAAACCAACAGAGCTTAAGAATTAATCGTGTCCAATAATTGTAAACACAATTTCACATTTCATTCGCCCATTCCAACCTCGGAAATGCAGAATCAAACGATTTTTCACGTACATGTATAAGTAACACAGCAAAAATATGTATCGTTATTGTATTGCTTATATATTCACATAACTCCAATTTCCTTAATACTCCACTAGTTAGTGTTCCAGTTATGCAAAATCTATAAAATGAGAAGAGAATGGTGACACAAAGTAACCCTAATTCCTATTTCCAAACAAGGAATATACACATACAGCCACTAGTACATACTTACCTGTTCGCCCATTGGTATCGCAATGCGACAATCGCAGCGTTTACTAGACATAACGCAATGAAGACGCCAAGTGCCCCTAACTGTAACAAACGCAGTATCCAAATAACAATCCACCTCCATCTCAATCCCATGCATATGAAGCGGTATCAACACCGGCGGGTCGCACCGCCCGTAAACGTATGGCTGGTAGCTCGGAATATCCGGATTATCAACAATCGAAGGCTCCGTGATCACCGCGTATACCATCGGCGCCGTCGGAAGATGCGTCTCGGTCAACGCCCTGCCCATCACCGCCGGCTCCGGCGGCGACGCCGACCGGCTCTTCCCGTAAGAAATCCGCTGCGAGATCTTGAGACCGAACTCGACCGATTTTGAGAACTCGTCCGCCATTTTTTCGACGGAGATATTTTCCGGCGAACTGTACTTCAGTGTTTATTTTCAGCGACGCTTTGGCTTTTGGAAAAAGGCGAAGTTTTGAAGACGACAGTGAGTGAGTGAAAGCCGAAAGGGTTCATCTAGAGCTCTAAACTCGTGAAAATTATTAGTCTAATCTCGCTGGACCAATTACCGGGTGCCACGTAATTAACGAATAACTAAGAGATAAGTTAAGTATGTTTTAAATATTGGTCTGCATACGTGGCGTTAGCAATAATTAGCATTTAGCACTCCATTAGCATTAACATTGTAATTATTGTAATTGGGTACAACGATGACCATCGTGGTCCGCGATGCTGAACCAATAGGGACCGCGATGGACCATGGTGGTCCCGAATATAACCTAGACTAGAAATAACCTACCTAAAATTATCTTTATTTAAATTTAAATTAATCATAATTTCATGATGTGCGGAGAGAATACATATGGAAATGAAGGAAATTTTTATTAGCACTTCAAAAGCTATCAATGACACTCTATAGTATCACATTCAGTGCATGTGGTACCACGTAGTTAATGCACTGTATAGAATACCAATAGGTACACCCAAGAAAAAATGTGTAAAAAGTGTGGAAAATTTTAAATTTAACAAATTTGTGACAATTAAGAATAATTTTGAACCCTTAAATGATGACAACTAAAGTATTCTAGTCAAAATTGACATTTGTTATATACAAAATTTTAAGCAATTTTGTTATGAAAATTTTAACAACTTAAATGAGGCAAAAGTGTTATATTGTTAATACTTTTATATGATGTGTTTGTGACATGACACAAAAATATTCGTTCTTTTAATCGACAACCTACCAAAGGAGTGTTTACTGAAAAATTGTAGTAATAATTGAGGAGTTTAATTTATTGAGTTTTATACCTTGAAAGTAGTATTTGAAAAGAGTTCATAATTGAATTTACCCTTTTTTTTAAGCATAATATCACTGTGTCACACTATACCGTTACAACAATATTATAGTATGGGTATCACGTACTAGTAAATAACTTCTCACAAGTTAGGAATGAACCTTCTATTTATAGTTTGATCCTATTCATAGTGGGTTACCACGTACGACAATCTAAGAATATACATTACTCATGTCATTTCTTTTCCTTTTTTTTTTTTTGGGTGGGGGAGGGGGCCTTAGAAACTCTTGTCTTTTCATTTGCTAAACTACATACACATCCACTTTTAGCATCTACACCACCACTATCCACTTGTTCCTTCAAACTACCACCACTTTCACCAATACAACTAAACGTACAACAACCTAAAGTAGGTAAAGTAATACTATATACTAATGGAGTAGTTCGGTTTACCTAACATTATAATGGTAGAAGTTTGGGATAATGGTCTAAAACTGGGGAGAACGCACGCCATGATAATTGAACATTTTGCCTTGCCATGAGTAATGCTATGCTTTTTAAAGTTAATTTAATTTTTTTTTATTTTAAAACAAAATTTAGAATTTTATTTAGAAAGCATAGCAAGACTTGTGCAATGAAAAGAAGTGTGACTGAGAGAGTCAAATGTGAAACCAATAGACTCTCAAATCAATTGGTAAAGGGACTGTTCTAACTTAATCAAGATCTCGAGTTTGAATCCTGAGTATGCAGCTGTGATTAAATTCTTGTTGGGAGAGTTTTGTCTCTCTAACGAGTCCTACCTAACTCGATCTAGACTAGTTGGAGTCCAATATGATTCCGAATACCAAAGACTTCGAGACACACACAATAAAAATAAAAAAATTTAATAAAAAAAAATAATAAAAAGAAGAAAAAAAAAAAGAGAAAAAGAGAGAAAGAGAGAGTCAAAGGTGAGGTGACCATCCAACAACTTTTGTTTTTCTCTTTTTAAAATTTGGCCTTTTGAGTTGATATGCCACCAAATTTGACCGTTGTAGATGAAATGTGTAAAATGTGAGTTTGAAAAAATAGTGGGACCTTCTCTCCCAAAAAAAAAAAAAAAAAAAGAAATAAAAAAGAAAAAAAAAAATTAGTGGGACCATATGGCAGACTGGCATATCCAAATTGGGGCAGCCGTCATTGGCTGTGTGGGGACCATGTGAAAATGAATGGCAGTGCTATTCAATCAAATCATGTCGGTTTGGGTGGGCCACAAATTTACTTTAAGCGTTCATAATTGTCATCTATATATGTTAACGTGCAGGAAATTTCAGGTGCATTACGCTCAGGGCTCGCCCTGAGGCTGAGCTTGTCTACTACGCATACACGCTGAGTTTATGTTTTATAAATGCCACCTACTTCCTCAATGGCAAGACGGGTAAGATCATTGAGAGTACTAGGGATGGCAACAGGGCGGGTATGGGACGGGGCCCTCATACCCCGCCACCGCCCCGCTTCAGTAAACTCTCCCCACGCCCCCGCCCCGCCCCCGGGGTCCCCGACCCCGCCCCGCCCCGATTATGTTTTTTTTTTTTTTTTTTTGGTACACAAATTGAAAAAGCAATTTTTTTAATGCATTTTTTTCTCTAATAGTGCAGTTTTTTTTTTAACTTACCCAATTAGTTCTCTAATAGTGCAGTTTTTTTTAAAATGGTAATACACATAACTATTGAGGGGTAAAAATATAAATACAAGTATATTTGGGGCGGGGGTGGGTTTTTTGACCCTACCCCGACCCCGACCCGACCCCGACCCGGGTTTTGAAAACCTCCCCCATACCCGCCCCTAACCTTATTAAGCCTCCCCCCATACCCTACCTATTAGGGACGGGGCGGGGCGGGAAACCCGAAAAACCCACCCCATTGCCATCCCTAGAGAGTACTTCTCAAAAATCCTGTGTTCGACTCATGGGTGTAACCATCTACCCGAAACATAAACTTTGCGATTTACCCGATCTAATGGGTTAGTAGGGAATTTAGTTGGCCACAGGAGATTTATTATTCGGCTAAGTCGGGAGTTGAGTCTGACTATAAACAAGATGGATTCTAGATTAAAAAAAAAAAAGAAAAAAAAAAAGAGTTTATAAATGCCAGCTATTTACATCTTTAAATCTTTTGGTGTCCCCAGTGATTATGAAAAGTTTAAAGTTAAAAATAAAATTATTTGACAAATCAATTTATGTAATTCAATCACAAAAGGAATGTGTCAATTGCAAGAATTTATACTTGGCTAAAACTTTTTTAAAAATATTTTAGCCAAAAGTAATTTTTTATAATTAAGTCCCACAAATAAAAGTTATTGTCAAACGGATACTAAAGCAGAGAATGTTGAACCAAATATATGGAAATGTAGTACTTTTTATTCATAGGATTATGTGGCAAATGACGTAAGAAAAATTAGAGATT
This sequence comes from Hydrangea macrophylla, assembly GCA_033977485.1. Lineage (NCBI taxonomy): Eukaryota > Viridiplantae > Streptophyta > Magnoliopsida > Cornales > Hydrangeaceae > Hydrangea > Hydrangea macrophylla. The sequence goes on from CM066991.1 coordinate 136,634,719, forward strand.
TTTTTTTTCCACACTATGTTTCAAGAATCAAACATGGACCCCTTTTGGTTCCCTTGGTCCTAGTTCATTTAAAGAACGTCAAATCACAACAAAACTATCATTCTCTGTCCTTGAACACCAATGGATTTGTATGGACAGGACTTCAGTGTTGTTAAATTAGTGTTGTTAGTGCTGTTCACTCATAAAGAGTGAACAATAAAATTGGGTAGTTTTTGAAAAATTATTTATGCAAAAGTAATTTTACTGTTCATTTTGTGAGAAGAACAGCACAAACAGCACTGGGGTTGGACAGCACTTTAGTGCTGTTAAACTAGTGCTATTAGTGTTGTTCACTCACAAAGAGTGAACAGTAAAATTGGATAGTTTTTGAAAAACTGCTTATGCAAAAGCAATTTTACTGCTCATTTTGTGAGAAGAACAGCACAAACAGCACTGTTTTAACAGCACTGAAGTGCTTTCCGGATTGTATTATGGCTTTGAACGACATGCCAAGTCGCCAAGAAATTCAAAGCTCAGCCGGGCCCAATTCAAACTCAACCTGCTCAACCCCAGCAACTTTTAGTTCAGAAGCTGCTGGATTCCAATTCCAGTTCCACCCCATCAGCTTTGGGCTGCTGCTGTAATGCTAAATATAAGGCCAAGACAAACACTTTGTAAGCTCAGGCCATCAAGGCCATTTGCAACACATGCTTTCTTTTGGGCCTAAGAAGTCATTCAGTAGGAGAAAATGACAACAAAAAGGAGACACCTAGCCCAGTGGCGGACTGAGGAATGTGTCTTTGGTAGGACCAAGTTCATTGACTTGGGTCCATCAGCACATAGACTTACTTGGGGTTCGGGGATAGCTCTCCCGAGGAAAAAAAAATTGGGGTTTATTTACACATATTTTTATGTAAATATTTTCATATTAAAAAAATTACTTTTTGCTCTGTGATATATTTTTGCCGTTTTGAGAGAAGAAATCTTGTGCTAGCAATTCCTGTATTGTATAAGTGATTTTAATCTTCCTGTCTCCCAAATCTTTTTATAATTACACCCCAGCCTGTGTATTATCACTTTTTTATTCAATAATAAGTGATGATCATTGATTTTAATTTGTAAAGGTTGTGTTGATGTTAAAACAGTTTGGGTTGTACTAAACTTAGAGTTGAAAAGAAAAGGTGATTAACTAAATATTTAAGGTGTGATTGATTACATGCAGCAAATTTATTTCAATTTCTCTTTCTTTAGATATCATGACTAAACTGATAGTTTAAGGTGTGTTTGATTATAATTAGTATTGCATATATATAAGAAAATTTAAATTTAGAGGAGCCAATATGTAAATTAATTTTAAATTTGTACAATTACATATGCATAACTGATATTTTCAAAATTTTGCAAAATCTGTAGGAGTCATGGCCCTCCGGGCCCCTCTTACGGTCCCGCCCCTGATCTAGCCCCCTTGAAGCCCTTCTTCGAATATATGGGAAGGAATGGCATCAATCAGGATGGCTCCAGACAAATTACAAAAAAGAAGTCCAATGGACAAGATTGTGAGCTACGAAATAGCGAATCTAGGAATTTTAGAAACAACATAATACGCACAAGAATTACTTGAATTCATTGATTATGGACCTACATCCGGAACTCCCAAGAATATTTATTATCTGACTTATATTTGGAACTCCACCCCTATATCATCACTTATATTTGGCACAATAGAGGATATAAAAATGTCAAACCTTGCTAACATGGCATTGCAACTTTTTTCTTATATAAAGAATGATAATTGAAAAGAGGAAAAACAGTTGTCAAGAGAAATGATTGTCATTCCAAAGAGTGAAATTTTGCAGAAATGCACCATTAGAGTGAAATTTTAAAAATAAAACATTTGGACTGGCCGGGTAACAATATTGCCAAATATAGCATTGGCATGGAGAATATGGTGCAAAATATTGGATATACTCTAATATATAAATAACATCTTCATGCAAAGGGGGAAAGGTAAACAAAGAGTATCTCCAACGGTTTGTGCCATTTTTTCTATGTCAAATGGAGTATATTTGGGATTGCTATTGCTATGGTGCTATACTGTTATATTTTGGCATTTTTGCTCCACCGGTATAAATGTCAAATTTTGGTAAAACCATTCTCCTGAGATATATCATTCATATTTTCAACTATCATTCCTTCTGCGAGAAAACAACGATAACGTTATGTTAAGATTTTGCATCACTGTATCGCTTGCTAGACATAGCATTGCCAGTTTTTAGCATGGCACATAACACAATGTTGGAGCAAAGCATATAAGTCTTTTGAGGGTGAGTTCAGGTGCATTGGTCTTTCTATTTGGTATCAGAGCTGAGTGGGGCTTCCTCCCCTTTTTGGACTTTCCCTGTTGATGTGGTCCACTGGGTGTGTTGGATTGTCCCACATCACTTATAAGTCTGGATAATCATCCCCTCATAAGGCGTCTTTTGAGGGTGAGGCAGGTCCATCGGTCTTTCTATTCCATCCTCTTGCAACTTTTGGGTAGTTATGAGACCAAAAATTTCCTTAGCCCCCTAATCCCTATCATAGTACCCATGCCCCCATACACGAGTGAGTTCAACCGTTTCAAATTATCCACATCTTTTACCAAATCTTAATGTTTCCTTACCCCAAACATTTATATTGAACTTCCTTTGTATTTCCACTTCTCCACCTGAGTTATGTGCACATATATACAGTGCATGCCGCTTCACTTTTAGGGTATACTACAAGAGCAGTGTGCATGATTAAGACATGTAAAGATTGATATCCTTTTTATTTATAATTTGTATAGGAAAGAGAAAATTAAGGAGAAACATGAGAGTAAAGCAAGTGGAAGTAGTAGGGATTCAGGGAAAGTGGTGGATGGTAATTAGCATCATATCGATCATGCATGTTCATGTTACTAGCTAGACTCTTCATCTTCCCAAATCCTGAAATAAGTGATACACTTAGTGAAATATAGTGTGGTATGGGCAATGCTACAAGAAATAAAGACTCAATGGTTCTCAGTACCGTCTCCAAAGTAAGGCGGTGGTTTTAATTTGTATATACTCATGTGGAAACATCATATCTCATGCTTCACATTTAATTAGGATACACATAAAACTGCATGTTAACACCAAAACTCCTGCAAGCTATGAAAGCTAAAAAAACACAATACTCAATTAGTGGTATAAATTATTTAAAAGAAATTACACATGAAAAACTATCTTGATGTAGCCAATCTCCTTGGCATTGCTGTGGAAGCACTGTCTGCAACACATAAGCCCGTACTTTCTGACAAGGGTGGAGTCTGGATTTTTTTTTAGGGTTGAGAAGTCATGATTTTTTTTGGAGTCTATTTATACATATTTGATAATAAGATATGGTGTCAAATTGAGTTTATTTAACAACAATATGAGAAGTTCACTATCTTTAGTGACGCGTCATATCAAGGACTAGGGTGTGTACTTATGCAAGATGGCAGAGTTATCGCCTATGGATCTAGACAGCTGAAGCCGAACGAGTTGAACTATCCCATTCATGATTTGGAGTTGGCGGCCGTAGTATTTGCACTCAAGATTTGGAGACATTATCTATATAGTGAAAAGTTTGATTTGTTCTCCGATCACAAGACCCTAAAATATTTGTTCACATAGAAAGAGTTGAACATGAGGCAACGCAGATAGATGGAGCTGATCAAAGATTACGACTTCACGTTAGAATACCACCCTGGTAAAGCTAATGTGGTCGCTGATGCTTTGAGTCGACAGACTCGTGAGACGATCGCCTCCTTAATGGTTAGAGAATGGCGAGCATTGGAGACATATTGGAGACATTGGCGGAGTTCGATGTACGGAGTGCTGAAGAAGGAGAAGGACAACTTTTCGGATGTCTTATTCTACAGCCCGTTCTTATCGACCGCATTATTGGAGCTCAGAAAGAAGATGAGAAGTTTCAGATATGGTTTGTGAAGATGTCAGAGAAAGATCTAATAGAATGGAAGGTAGGGATCGATGGAGGATATCGGTGCAGAAACAGATTATGTATACCAGACCGTGGGGATTTGAGAAAGGATATCCTGGAAGAAGCACATAAGTCAAGATATACAGTTCACCCGGGAGGAACGAAAATGTATAAAGATTTCAAGAGAAATTTCTGGTGGGAAGGTATGAAGAAAGACGTGGCTGAATTTGTATCCAAGTGTTTGACGTGTCAGCAAGTCAAGGCTGAACATCAGAGACCCTTGGGATTGTTGCAACCGCTACCTATTCCTGGTTGGAAGTGGGAGCACATTACGATGGATTTTGTAGTAGGATTGCCTCGATCGCAGCAGAATCATGACGCCATTTGGGTAATCGTGGATCGATTGACGAAATCAACACATTTCATTGCTTATTGTATGACTTACCCGGTGGAGAAGATGAGCCGGATGTACATACAACAAGTTGTGCGACTTCACGGTGCACCTGTGTCAATTATGTCGGACCGTGATGCACGTTTTACTTTTGGATTTTGGGAAAGTCTGCAAGAAGCTATGGAAACTCGCTCAAGATGAGTACTGCTTTTCACCATCAGACAGATGGGCAAATTGAACGTGTTAACCAGATCATGGAGGATATGCTTAGGGCTTGTGTTATTGATTTTGAAGAGTTTTGGGAGACACACTTGCCATTGGTTGAATTTGCCTACAACAACAGCTATCACACGAGTATCGGGATGGCTCCGTTCGAAGCATTGTACGGACGACCATGTCGTTCTCCGTTGTGTTGGGCAGAGGTGGGAGATACAGAATTGTTAGGACCTGATTTGGTTAGAGAAACCAACGAAAAGATTTCCTTGGTCAAGGAGAGAATGAGAACCGCTCAAAGCAGGTATAAGAGTTATGCCGATCGACGCCGAAAAGATCTGGAATTCAGTGTTGGAGATCACGTGCTTCTCAAGGTCTCCCCGACTCGAGGAGTGGTACGTTTTGGTCTCAAGAGAGGGAAACTAGCTCCGAGATTCATCGGACCGTTCAAAATTTTGGAATGTGTCGGGAAAGTAGCTTATCGACTAGCACTATCACTGAAGATGTCTGGGGTTCACAATGTATTTCATGTGAGTATGCTGAGAAAGTACATACGAGATCCCTCACATGTGGTTAGTTATGACGATATTGAGACGAGTCATAACGTTTCTTACAAAGAGAGGCCCGTGAAGATTCTGGATCAGAGTATCAAGAAGTTGAGGAATAAGGACATTCCGTTGGTGAAGGTTCAGTGGAATCACCATGACGAGAACGAAGCCTCATGGGAAGTGGAAGTTGATATGAGGAAGGAGTACCCGGAGTTGTTTCAGGACTAGTTAGTCTTGATTTCGGGGACGAAATCCTGTTTAAGGGAGGAAGGATGTAACAACCTACATTTGCATTTAATTTTAATATGACAGTTCCATAATTAATCTGCATTTTTGCATTGTCATATTTAATATACATTAACTGCTTTTAATTTAGTTTCAAATCTCACATGTTAAACCTTAATTCTTGACTTAATTACTATTGAAATTATTTTGGGGTCAAAACTATAATTTTATAAAATTAAGAAATGCCTGTGTTGAATTGCAAGCTGTATTTCAAAACGGTGGAAATGTCCTCTTTTGACTCAAACTGTATTTTTATGAAATCAGAAAACTATTTCCTAAATTAAAATAAATTTTCTGTATTTTTGGGGTGACCACCGCGCCACGAAAATACAAGTTTACGTTTAAAACTGTCCGCGCCGCATTTACTTCCACATATTTTTGGAATGGACGTAAAGTGTAATTGGACACTAGCTTTATTTCCAATTATGGAAAGTAATCATTGGATAGGGCTTTGTTTGGTCTTGCTTAATTGTTGTATATTAGTGTTGTGCCTTAAGCTAATTTCCCAAACAACTTCTAATTGCCCCTATAACCTATATGAACCCCTATACTAACTTAACATCATCTAGGTAACTCTTCAACAGCTCCTATATGTATTATCTGTGTATATACGTATGTGTATTATGTGGTCATTAGCAATTTTGAAAACAAAATACAATTGTTGAGTAACAAACAAACAACTTGGAGCCCAAGTTCACAAACTTTGGCTTCTATATATATGCTATTCACTAGCTCACACACATATCTGGAGAAACTCAGAGAGTTATACCAAAATTCTCTAGAAGACAAGAGCTTAAAGACTCCATAGCCAAAGCTTGGAGTTGGTTTTTCATTGTGCTTATCTTTCCCAACAAATCTCTTTGCTCTTAATCAAGTGAGTATTATTAACTCACTAAGAATATAATTTCATGCTTAAACTCTGCTTGTATGTATGTATGTATTTGTATGTCACCCTTGAAGCCTTTACGTATGAACTCCATAGCCTTGAAAATCAAGATTTTTCCACCTCAACCAAAACCTGTTTTGTTAGATGAATATGATAGATTACATGTCATATATGCTATACCCAAAGTATTAGACCTTAATTTGTTCACATGAGAAAGTATATTAGAAATTAAGTTTTATCATCTTTTAATCTTTCATAAAATTCAAGAGTTATAGATTGAATCATGTGAAATTGGCTTTGGATTCTTAATCCTCATTGAAAAACAAAGAGATTCATATATAATAAGGCCTAGTAACTTCCGAAATTGAAAATGGGTCAAAAGACCCTGAATTTCTGAAACAGGGCATTCTCCACGAAGAAGATGAAGTCTCTGCTGAAACTCGTGTGTGCGATCGCGCGAGCAGCCCGCGCGAGCGACCCCTCGCGCGAGCGATCCGCGCGCGCGATCCTTGCGTCCCCAGGCAGACAGAAGAGTTTATATAAGAAAAACAAAAATTGGGCATGTCGCGCGAGCGGCCCGCGCGAGCGACCCCTCGCGCGAGCGGCTCGCGCGCGCGACTTCTGACAGTTTCTAGTCTTTGCTTGTTTTGTGATAAGGGACTGTTTGGGGTAAAATTTATATACTGTTTGAGTACTGTTTGGGAAACTTATTAAATCAGAATCTTAACTGGTTATGTTTGGATGATTAAAACGATGAATTGCGACTTATCAATCCCCGTACGTACGTTGTTTCTTTAATTAAGCGAATTCCTTTATGTTTCAGGTTCATGACATACATGTGGGGTCAGTTGTATATGCATGTGGGTGTCAGTCAGTGTGGAAAAGAGTAATGGTCAATGTGGTAAAGAGTATGAGATTGAGATTGTGTTGTGGACACTCCCTGGTTATTGTGTACCAAAGTGTGACGTGTTGAGATTGCGGTGAGGGTATCTTTATAATGCGACGGTGGCAAAATTGGACACTCCCTGACGCCCATGGTAGCGTTAAAGTGTGTGACGCCGACTTGGACATTCCCTGGCACCCATGGTAGTGCTAAAGTGTGGCCTACGGACACTCCCTGATACCCGAGTCTGGATACTGCGTGAGGGTTACTCCGGTATTTGCATGGCGGATTAGGTATTCAAAGTGTGAGGCATTAGACACTCCCTGGTACCCCGGACCAAAGTGTGAGGCAAACTGGACATTCCCTGGCACCCCGTTGCTAAAGTGTGGCTACCTTAGTGTTTCAAAGATACTGGAGTGAGATAGTGGGTTGTTGTGTCTGTCGAGAGAAAAGAGTCGGCAAGATGAGTGTGGTGCATTGTCTCATACACGATCATATGCTTTATGAATGAACGACTTTGAATATATATCCCTCGTTGGTTTATAAATTGAATTCTTTCTACGGTTAAACTATTGATTTTACAAATTGAAAATGGAAAAAGGTAAATGGGTATGTTTTACATTCAAAGTTATGTTTTTAATACTCACCAGCTTCTTGAAGCTGACGACGTTGATGCGTTATGGACATTCGTTTTCAGGTTACAACTATGCTGAGCCTTATGAATATGCTAATTGAGAACGACTGCTTTTGGAAGAGAAACTGTTATTGTCATTGCATATTTTAAGTTATATGTTTTAAGTTATGAACTGGTTTGTAATAAGGATGACTGTAATAGACATTAAGTTATTGTTTTGTTTCAAGGTGGTCTGTGCCTTTAGATGACCCCGTGCTGTAATATCTATTAAGTTAGAAAAATTTTATAAGCCTTGGTTGCTCTGCTCTGATTATTATGTTTGTTGTTCGATGTTTGGGACGGAATCGATCCTTCAAACTGTCGCGACCTACGAGTCCATAAAGGAAATTAAACGCTTTCCATATTTATGCTACGTCGGGGCATGACAAAGAGTCAGAAGATGAATCCCCAGAAGTGACTTGGGATATTCTGGCTAATATGCCATTTGGTTCTTTGGAACCATTAAATGATGACAAGGTGGTTTAATGAATCACATACCTATAGAAATTGAAGACGTAGAAGAGACTATTCGACAGGTCTTACAAAAGTTAATGATTGCAAATTTAGAATCAAGGATTGAAAAAGATTTGACTATAAATTGATCATATTACGTCTTTGAAGAAGATTCACAAGAGTTAAAGGATGTTGGCAGGGAAGAGTTATCTGTGTTGCCAGAGAATTTGATAAAAGAAGTATCACAGGATCCTCTATTAGAGATCAATTTAGGATCAGATCCACAAAAAAGAATTACTTATTTAAGTTCTAAACTTGGAAAGTATGACCAATATAAATTGGTCAAGTTATTGAAAGAATTTTGAGATTGCTTTGCTTGGGATTATGATGAATTACCAGGACTCGAAAGAAGCTTAGTATAACATAAATTGCCTATCAAACCTGGATATAAACCAGTAAAGCAGCAACCTCGAAAGATGACACCAAAAGTCACCATGAAGATTAAAGAAGAAATCGAAAGGTTGCTCAAGACATGCTTCATTAAAACTGCCAGGTATGTTGAATGGCTTTCAAATGTTGTTCCAATTATGAAGAAAAATGGTAAATTAAGAGTCTATATTGATTATAGAAATCTTAATTTGGCCATACCTAAGGATGAATATCCTATGCCAATAATTGATTTATTAATTGATAGATCTGCTGGAAACACTATAATGTCTATAATGGATGGTCACTCAGGATATAATCAAATATGTATTGCTGAGGAAGACATTCATAAGATTGCATTTAGATGTCCAGGGAGTATAGGTACCTTCAAATGGGTACAAATGCCTTTTGGTTTGAAAAATGCAAAAGCTACTTATCAGAGAGCTATGAATGCTATTTTTCATGATATGATTGGAACATTTTTAGAATGTTATATAGATGACATAATTGTTAAATCTAAAACATTCGATGATCACCTCATACATATGAAATTAGCATTTGAAAGAATGAGATTTTTCAAGCTCAAATTAAATCCATTATATGTGCCTTTGGGGTTAGTACTGGAAACTTTCTAGGATATTTGGTACATGAGAAGGGAATTCAAGTGGATAAGAATAAAGCTCGGGCAATTATTCAAAGTAAATCCCCCTCAACCAAAAAGGAATTGCAAAGATTCCTGGGACATGTTAATTTTATTTGAAGGTTCATTTTCAATACTGATGGAAAAACTCTAATTTTTTCTCCTTTGTTGAATTTAAAGGATCATGAAGAGTTAAAGTGGGAAGATAAATATCAAACTGCCTTTCAAGCCTTGAAGGATTATTTGGTGAAACCACCAGTGTTAATGCCTCCAAGAAAAGATATGCCTATGAAGTTATATATCTTAGCAGCAGAAACATCAATTGAGGTCTTATTAGCCCAGGATAATGATGATAAGAAGAGCAAGCTGTGTATTACCTTAGTAGGTTTTTAAATGCTGTCGAATGCAAGTATTCCTTTATAGAAAACTATGTTTATCTTTGTATTTCACAGTAATAAAATTAAGATATTACCTTATTCCTACTGAAGTCTATGTGATTGCTAAGTTTGATCTAATCAATTTATGTTGACTCGACCTATTCTGAGGAATCGAATTGGTAAATGGATTTTGGCTTTGTCAAAATTTTGTTTACTTTGTGTACCACAAAAGGCAATGAAAGGGCAAGCCTTAGTTGATTTTTTGGCTGACCATCCAAACTGCCTCGAAATAGAGAGATATTACGAAATTGGGCATATAACCATTAGTCCATGGAAATTATGGTTTGATGGTTCAAAAACTGAATTTGCTGCAGGCATTGGATTCATTATTGAATCACCTGAGAAGATTAAAACCAAATATGGCTATAAACTTGATTCGAATCAGTGTACCAATAATCAAGTTGAGTATGAAGCTCTAATAATGGGTCTCGAAACCCTGTTAGATCTTAAAGCTACATTTGTAGATGTTTTTGGAGATTCTTAGTTGGTTATAAACCATATGAATGGGATATATAAATGTATGAGTAGTACATTGAAAATATATTATGATACTACAATGGATTTATTATCCAAATTTGATAATGTGAACCTCTTGCATATTCCTCGAAGTTTTAATGAAGAAGCCAATGATATGGCTCAGAAGGCATCTGGATTCAGAGCAAATGTTGAAGATATTGAAATAGAACAAATTACTTATAGGAGATTATTACCAATGTTGGTGAATAGATTACCTTCTGTTAATATCTCAAATGTAGAAGTTCATGATGATTGGAGGAAACTAATCATAGATTATCTCTCAAGATTGAATGAAAAGCCCAGTCGAAGCATAAGATTGAAATCTGTCAATTACATAATGTACAATGGAAAATTGTTCAAAAGAGTAAGTGATGGATTACTGCTAGAATGCTTAAGTAATCTTGAAGGAATTGAGACTATAGCTCAAATTCATGAAGGATTATATGGAGCTCATCAATCTAGAATTAAAATGAGGTGGTTACTTCGAAGGCATAGCATTTATTGGCCAACAATCTTAAAAGATTGTATTGAATTTGCCAAAGGATGTCAAGAATGTCATAAACATGGTCCTTTAAAGCATTTACCCATTGTTGATCTTCAATATGTGGTAAAACATTGACCTTTTAGAGGCTGGGCCATGGATGTGATAGGAAAAATTAGTCCTCCTTCTTTGAAAGGTTATGGATTCATTATTGTAGCCACATATTATTTTACTAAATGGGTAGAAGCAGAACCCATGCAGACTGTGACCCAAGTAACAGTTATCAAATTTCTAGAAAATACAGTCTACAGATTTGGTATTCCTCAAATCATTATATCTGACAATGCCTCTATAAGGGGATGTGGTTGCTTTTGCAAATAAATTGGGGATCACAATGTCAAAATCAACCCCATATTATGCTCAATCTAATGGTCAAGCTGAAGCAACCAATAAAGTCATAAAGGAAAATATGGCTAAAGTCATAAAAAATAATCCAAGAATGTGGCATGAGATTTTGCCAGAAGTTTTATGGGCATATAGAACTTCGAAGCGAACAAGTACAGAGGTGTCCCCCTATGCTTTAACTTTTGGTCATGAGGCAGTCTTGCCAATTGAAATAAAAGTTAATTCTCTTTGAATTATGAAGCAGAATCAATTATCTTTGGATGATTATCAAACATCAATGGCTATTGAATTGGAAGACATTGATGAAGAAAGAATCAAGGCTCTTAATAATATCCTAATACAGAAGAGAATAACATCAAAGGGATATAATAAAAAAGTTCAACCAAGAACCTTTGATGAGGGAGACTTGGTTTGGAAAACTATATTGCCTATTGGATCTAAAGATCCAAAGTATGGGAAAGGGTCCTCTAAGTGGGAAGGTCCATTCCAAATCTACAAAGTTTTTAAAGGTAGATTTTACCATTTGAAAATTTTGAATGGTTATGTCCATATAAGGATAATCAATGGTAGGTTTCTTAAACAATATTATCCAACTATTTGGGAAGCAAGAAATCTAGAATGAAAGATGTAACATTCAAAACAAAAATTATGTATTTCACATTCAAAGTTAATACAAAACCAGATTTTGGTAAACTACAGTGTTTTATTGGTACAATCTTTCATACCATTTTCCTTATAAACTGAGCCTCCAATCTAAAATTGTCCCAAGACCTAGTGTACAGTTTTGACTGACTAAGAATGAATTTTGGCCTAGAGATTGATTCTTGGTTCTTCAAAGGCTTCGATTCAAACTCTGTCTTCAAAACCAGAAGCTTTGCTTTAACACCTTCTTACTTGGTCTTCAGGTTGGCCAATTCAATCTCTGCAAGCTCGAGCTCCTTTTTAAGTTTGTCCACTTTTCCAGATAGCTTCTCAATCGCAGTGCTGGTTTCATCAAATTCTGCTAGTGTTTGGTCCATCTCGAGAGTCTTTTCTGTAGTGTATTCCATGTCATTTTCTAGTCGTTTTCTTTCTTCAATGACCTTTTCCAGTAGAAAATAATCAAAATCAAAGGTTGACATGACTGCAGAAATGGTCTCTTTGTCTGGAACAGAGATGTCAGAACTATCCAACATAAATTGGCATATAATTTTCATGGCTCTTTGTACTTCTTTGTTCTCAAAAACTTCAAATGAAACTTGACTGAAGAGCCTCAATGTGGCAAGCGCAGCTACTGGGTCTATCGAGGGTACTTTCGGTTTGCTTCGACCTGTCATCTGTTGAAAAAATTCTTGAACATTGGTTGAAGTAGTATCTCCTATCTTTAAAACATGTTTAAACCTTCTTTAAAGTCTTTTGTTTCTTCAGGAGTCAAATTGGGAGGGAGAGATATTTGAAATTCCCCAGAACTTGAAGCACCTGGGACAATCTGAGGATCAAACGAAGTTGGTTCTGGAACAACTTCAGGATCAGAACTTGTGCTAGTCTTCGAAGGACCAGTTTCGGTCTCAGGAACAGATTCAGTCTAGTCAACAAAAGATAAACAATTATTTAGAATCTGTTAATGAAGAAAGATAAAATATCAGAGAAGCTTGTATGCCTTACCATTGGTTGATATTCGAGCAGTGAAGGTTGAATGTTTTGTGGTGGAGATTGAACATCTTGTGATTGAGTCTGAGTGTCTTGTGGAGGGGATTTTTGAATCTCTGCAGTTCTGGGACTGTGAGACTCTATTTATGGAATGTTAGAGTAAAGTCAGGTTTAGGCCCCACCATCGAAATAGGAATTGCAGGAATGAGAACTCCCCCAATGTCCTTCGAACCAACAGAAGATGCAGTGATTGTCTTGGCCTTTTTCCTTCGAAACAACTTTGTAATAGGACTGGTGTCCTCTTTTTCTTTAGGCTCTTTGTTCTCAGTTGATTGGGGAGGACTCTTTGTTAGAAGGATCAGCCTTCTTTTGGGTTTGGAAGGTGGTGGAGTAGGAGCTGAGACCTTCGATGGGATTGGGATGCTCGGTTTGGTCTTCGAGGTCCTGGTTTTTGGTGAAGAGCTTTCACCAATTGACTCCTGTGTTGTAAAAAATTTAAATAACATTAGTGTGATTTTCTTTTCTTTACCCAAAAGAAAAGGAAGTGAATTGCTAATTTGTTTACCTTTTGACTTCGAATCAATGTGTTTCAAGAGTTGGCATTTGTCCATCTGCACTGACATCAGTTTTCTCACCAACTTGAGAAAACATGTGTGCAGTTTGTATATACAGGCATGTAGGTGAACTCCAAGTTGCTAACCTTGTTTTGATAGGCTGCCAATGCAGCAGTTATCACTCCTTCTGGCACCCTCGAGGTTGTCTTATAATGTCACAACCCGGTCCCACAATAGCGGAACCGGAGCCCGTGGCACGCCACCGAGGCTAAACCAATTCATTAACGTTCCCAAAATTTAGTTTGAAGAACACACGCTGCGGAAAACAAAACGCAATTTCAAAATCAGGGGTTCAGTCGACTGCTCAGTCGACGGAAGAAGGCAGGGAGTTTTCAAAAGGGTTTAATAGTAATTCCAGTCGACTGAGACTGGGGGTCCAGTCGACTGAGGCGGGGCCCAGTCGACTACTTTTGCTATAATAAGAAGCAGTAGCTAACATATACAAGGATCCAGTCGACTGAAGCATGGGTCAGTCGACTGCTCCCCTGATAGCAGCTCATTCTGCAGCATTACAAGTTTAAAAGCTTTCTAACTTCAACCAAGGATCAAACACACACTTCCAAAAGCACTTCAAAGTAATCTTAACTATATTAAAGCATTACCAAACATAATTACAACATGTTATAGTCTATTACAACGTTCTAGATCCATTCTATCATACCAAGTTAAACATGGGTTAAAACAACCAAATTCTTATTACAACATTTATAGGATCCCAAAACTACAAGGTTAACATTCAAGTTGCCTCACAGGCGAACTCCCAACCCACGTACTCACTTCTGCAATTCCTCGCCAGCATTTATACCTGCAATGGTTATTTGAATAACCACATATATTTCGATTTGTTTAAGCTAAAGCTTAGTGAATAAAACAACATATGCACATGAATGATAAACATGTCCGCATTCATATCTCTACATTTCATACTAGTCGCCGGAGACTCACGTGCCCGTCCATACTCCCAATCCGCGACTCCTCCCCAATAAGTCCACGCGAAAGGGTAAGACCCACGATTCTTCTCTTCAATCGTGCAACCTTAATGCCTATATCGGCTCCACAAAATGGCACGGTGACCACGTGCTCCTTCTAACCCAAATAAGCAACTTAACATACTCAAATACATATCACCATACTCGCGGTAATCAAAACATATCACCATGCTATTGGGCCTACTTATCAATATAAATGCCCAATATGAACTACACAAGATATCTCTATGAATTAATACATGATATTCAAACATAACATGAATACATGTCAATAAACCATTCCAAAAACATAATTGAATCACTCACCTCCAAATAACGCTCCTATAATTCAATCTGAAGAAAACCCGTGCACAAAGAACGTGCAGAAGTCCGTCTAGTACAATTTCTATGGATCAAAATTCCATTTATCAACTTTTATGAAAAATTCTAGAAAATAACTTTTCGGAAAACTTAGCCAAACGGGCCCTAATAGGTATCAAAACGAAGCTCTTACCTCGAGGAGCTCGAATATGAAATCTGGGAGAAAACAAACTGACGGAAGGTCGTCGTTTGGCGTCGCAAAGCTTGAAGCAACTAAATCTCCTTCTAGCCCCCTTTTGGCCTCCTCTTGGAATTTTAGGTTAGAAGTTAAGAAAAATCTAAGTTCATCTCTATCTATATATAGGCAACATTCTCGGGGAATTATGTTTACCTCCCCACGAGTTTTCCAAACTCCTAATCGGCCTCTGAAACTTTCTACACAGCTAATTCATAGCTTTACGAGTGAAAACACAAAATTATAAAAGTTTTCGACTAAGTTTCGTTTGGTCGCTAAAACGCGAATTTCTACATGACGTTTCCGAAGTTGCTAATTAGCCTACCAAATTAATAGCGTGTTCATTCGTTCTCACCAGGATACTAAATCTAACAACAGAAATATATTCTAAAACAGAAAATAATACAGATATTGAAATGCACAGGTAAACATTTATTTTCAGATAAACATTTAAAGTGTTCCACAGTGACCGTCTCATACTCGGACAGACTTCACAAACAATAAATCCTCAATCACCACAGTTTCAAAGGGTTCTCTAATACAGACACCCAAATCAACTCGTGAGTCAAAACTCACCCAATCATGTGTCATAAGACACGCCACATCACATTATCATGCATGACAATGTAATGCAAATGAAATAACACAAATGTGGGTGTTATATATAAGCCATCAATATATTGGCTTGGCTCCTAATTGGGCAAGGGATTGATTGGGTGAGCCCAAACTGTCTCGAAAACTGGTTAGGTAAATAGAGCTCACCATGAGACTTAATACTGAGAGTGTTCCCAAAAAATAGATCTCTGTTGAACAAGAAACTCTCCCATGCAGCTTTTAGTTCGATTGCACTTACTGTTTTGTCCAATATTTGATACAGCCAGATGGGGGAAAGAGGGGTTTTATCTTCAGAATTGTAGAGGACAGAGAGTGGTTGAAACAAATTATTCGACCTAACTACAGGAATATTGAAAAAGAAAAAAAAGAGACTTTTGAAAGTTTTTTCAACATTTGGCAGTAGGGCAAAGAAAACCCCATGATATACAGTGTTCTTTATAGGCCCCAAGTTATGAATTTCTGGAAAATAGACATAAGGCCACAATTGCAAAATCCAGAAAGGACAACCTTGAGTGGGGAGAAAAGGGCCGAAACACAAATCAGAAAAGGATCTGTAGAGAGATCCTAGAACAAAGGGAGCCAAAGCTAGTCTTTGACCAGTAGCCAGAGCTTTGGCAATATTGGAGAATTCGAGGACAACCCTATGAGAAGAGGTGCAGAACAGATGCTTCGAAAGCCAATAAAAAAAGAAGCACTAATACTCTTTATCTGTTACACCCCCTATGACTTTTATGAGAAGTCAGGAAATTGGTGTATCGTAATGACTTTGAATCAGTATTAATGGAAGGACTATAGGAGTCGACCATATAAGGATGAGTGTAACAACCCTAAAATTTTTAAGTGTGTAAATAATTATTTTAATTAATTTTTTTTTCAATTAGCAATGATATATGAGTGTACCTAGGTAAGACATGTGTTTAAAAATTTTAAGTTTGAAGAACCCATAAATTAAATTGCTAGTAAGCATATTTAATTTGTTAGTAATACCCGTAATATTTTCCCGTTTGTTTTTGTATTAAAATTTCTAATGTTTCATTATTATTATGACATGACATTTTGAGCTTTAATTAAATTGTATGATAGATTATTGTCTGACCGAGTTACAATTTTTGTAGAATGACGAGTTTAGTGTCGGGTAGTGTTTCGGGGCCCGCTAGTAAGTTAAGTAGTGAATTTAACATGAAAATTAAGTTCCCGGGGTATGAGTACTATTTGGGTTAGCTATTTTAGTGGTTTGAATTGCATTCTGGGCTCATATAGGTCTTTTTTGTGAGCCCACAAGAAGAAAAACGGGATTCTTGTGTAATCAAGTGTTAGTAGTTTTATAAACCTAGTTAGGAGAGTATGATATCCATATATCATTAACCCTAGTCACCCAAAGAGAGAACAGACGTGTGTGTGTGTGTGTGTGAGAGAGAGAGAGAGAGAGAGAGAGAGAGAGAGAAAAGAAGAAGAAGAAGAAGAAGAAGAAGAAAGGAGAATGGTCTCGGATTCGTGGGCACGTGGGGAATCGCGGAGCATTCGTGGGTATCGATTTTTTATCAACGAGGTGAGTTAAATTTTGTGTATCCGAGTATATATATATATACACGTATGTATATATGGATATGAGAGTAAATTAAATTAGTACATGTTTAATTTAATTGTTAGAGTTAAATCTTTGTAATGGATACACATTGTTATTGTTGAAGTAATTTAGATATTTTCTTTCCCCTTCGTGTGACTTTGTGATTATGACATTAGGGTATTTGAAAGGGTTAGGTGAATAGTTAGTTTGATAAAACCATATGTGAAATATTCATAGTAATTAAGAAATATATACAGTTACAGAAACTTTAGAAAATTATTATAAAATCGTGGCTTTGAATTTGAACATTCTGTCCGCGAATTTTAAGTAAAACGCAATTCTGCACACTTTTTGTCTAATGAAGTTTTTCTTGATTCTGCACCGTTTGGGCAGAAATTGAAGATTTCAGTAGCAATTTTTAGTATATTAAAATGTACGAAATTGGATAAATATGATTCGTTGTGTTTTTTTTTTATTCGTTCGTATGACTTAACAAAAATTACTTAGAGATACATGAATTCTCATATAATATTGAATGTTGGGTTGAGGTTATTGTACCTGAAATAAATGACCTTATTATGTGGTCTTTTTGATAAAAAAGGAGTAAATTAGATACGTTGAATAGTATACTGGGGATCTTGTATTTGATTGGAAATTTTTGAGGGAAGATTGTTATGGGTTAATTGATAAAACCCTTTATTGTAAGAAATTGGAATGCATCTAAAAGTTAGAGATGTGATTAGACTATGATAAGACGGAACTATTTGATAAAAGCGAAATTCACAATTATTGGGGATAATACAAACGATAAGTGATAATTGCAAAATAGTTCTTTAGTGTTCACCGCTCCCCGTTATGTGATATATTTTTTTGGTAGCTTGACTTGCTGAGTATACCCTTTTGCCAGTGGCTTCGTGATCAAGCTGGCCTAAGCCTTATGCCCGGCTTATTTGTTAGACGTCTAGGCATATTGACCGGCCTTCCGTTGTGTATACCTGGTTTGGTTGATACCCCAACCAAACTGGCACCGGAGTGGATGTTGGTAGTATGTCCGGGCACACATGGGATATATGTGTGGGTTATACCATGGAGAGTGGCCAAGTGGTGAACCTAGGGAACACAAAGATAAATTTAATGCTAATAAATAATGAAAATGGATTATTTCATAAGATTGATAAGCGTGAAATAATGAACGCGACATTTAAGTTAGAATGTGGACGGCTTATGTATGGAATTATTCGCCTGGTTTGTGATCATACGATTTACAGGATGGTGGGTCCACTAACTTTTATGCAGGGCTGACTCACCATAGATATCCGAGGTAAGTATAAAACTCGTAGTAACTTTGGATTTTGGGCAAGAAACTACTTGCCATCACATAAATGGAAACTACTCTTTTGTCCAAATATGTGTGTGGAACTACCTGTCTTGGACCAATAGTGTTGTAATGTGGTTTGTAGTCGACGAGTTCTGGTTGGAACCTTCAGATTTTGTTATTTTTGTTTAACTCATACCAGTCACGTGACTGACCCGAGTATGTTATGCATTCGGGTGTGTTTCTATATGAAACGTAGTCGAATGTATGTGCAGGTTTAGTAATTGGAGATTTTATTTGGAGCTTCTGTTTGGGTGAAGAGATGGTCGCGGTGTTGTTTAGTATTAGAGTTGTACTTATTTTTTTATTGTACTTTATTTTATTTTTGGCAGTGTGGGCCACATGTGTATAATTGTAATAAGGATTATATATTGGGTATTGGGAACGTTGTAGTTGCTCTGACCAATGGATGTATGGATTTTATGCTTATTTATGTTCTTTCCGCTGAACTCTGTAAAGGGGTTTTATTGAATGAACCTAATATTTCATTTGTAAATCGAAAGGATATAATATGTGTAATGGAGTTTAATTTCTTTTATAATAAAAATGAATGTTTGGGAATACAAGTTTAATAATAAAGAGTTTTTCTTTAAACACAAAATCACATGTACTTATTTAATGAGTATAAAATACTGTTTTCATTAATTATCTATTAGCCTGTGTGAGTCCGGGTGTCACTCTCGGTGTTTTGGAAATTGAATATTAGTCTGAATACATGCTCTGGATTAAATATTTGGTTGTCCAAAATCGGGGTGTGACAATGAGCGTCCTCTCCATGGGATAAAAACCCTAATAAGTGACAAATATCCAGAACGGTTGGACCTATTGGACCAAATCAAAACTAGAAATGATTGAAGATGGGATTCCAAAAACATAAGCCTCCAGCCAGCAGATCAGGACTGGCCTCGATAGGGAATTTTGAGAGATTAACGGCGTGATAAATCCCAATGGCAATCAGAGTCTCTCTCTTGTTCTCTAAAATTCTATCTACCCACTCTGGCCATTCTTTCCTAGGCTTGGGCCAGTGTCAAAACCTTAATTCAGTTCTAGGGATAGGAATTTTTTGCTGATAATCCAAGTGCTGCTGTCCTAACCTAGGATAGTAGACGTGAAGTTTGAGGTCAGGGGGTGCTCAAACAGGGACCTACGGCAATGGATGATTCATGGTTAGGGAAAGTTACGGGGACAAGGATCTCATTGATTAGCGAAGTTTCTTGCCCATTCGAATATTGTTCTTGTTTATCCCGAATGACTTTTTCAAAATCATCACAGATTTTCTGAAGTTGAGTGTTATCACCGAATGTTACCATTTTTGGAAACAAGATAACCAAAATAAAAATGAGAGTGATTGCAAAGAAGATAGAGCGCAAAGGAAATAGATGGGAGAAGAAAAGTTTGCAGAAGTTAGAATTTTCCATCCTTATCTCTTACTTATATATAGCCTTTGGTGACGTTTGGGGAAAAGATGCATTTATTAAAAAAGTAGTCGTTAGAATCAGTTACTTAAATAGCCGTTATTTTAAAGAGGAATACATACCGGTTTGGAATGAACCATTTTAGTTTGGTTAGAACATACAAGAATTTCTCATAATTCATTGCATTAAAAGAAAAATACAATTACAATTTACAGGCATAATTGATAAAAGTGTGGAAATCCATAAGTCACAAGATTATGGAACATGTCCCAATAGTAAGCAAAATATTCTGCTTCTAGTTCTATCTCGAGGCATAGGTTCTTGGTTTGCAATGCCAATTTATCTTCACTTCGATGGGTGAGATAAGCCTCCTTGAGTTGTTCTTCATACTGGTTTAACCGAGAGTTGATCTTGGCTAAGGCTTTGCAAAGACCTCGAAGTTCATTGGCTAATGGAGTTTTACCTCGAAGAGATATGCCAACAGCTTTGGCTTCATCCTTGAGATATGCAATTCGACCTTCGAGGTCAGACTTTGAATAATGGGAAACATTGCTTTCTTCATCAGAGCTTCCACACCCATAGATGTATTTGTCTTTGAATTCTGAAACTTCATCAAGGAGTGCATTTGGACCTTCCTTGAGACTTTTATAGAGATCCATTAAGTTATTAAAATGATGGAGACTTTCTTGGTGATAGGAATACCACCTTACATGAGAAGACAAGATTCGAAGGGTGAAATCCATTTGGGTTCGAACAAGTGTTGAAATACTCCATTCATGGCATAAAATGTGACAACTCCATTCAAAGTGAATTCGAGTCCTTGAATTTTGCAAAATGGAGAATGGGAGATGTGAGAAGGCAACTAGAAGCCTTTGTGCTTGGATAATTAAGCATGGGGAAGGTGACAGAATGGGAGCAGTATGTTCGAATATGGGACCATTCCTACACAATTGGTCTAGCTTTAGGAAATGATCACTTATATCCTCAGTGGGGTCCACCACTTGAACTTTGGTGTCTGGAAAACCTAGTAAAGAGTAATCAAAGAGAAGTAATCTTTCTTTGTAATCTTTCTTGAAAAGTTTGCATTTAGAGAGAAAAGCTGAAGAGTAGTGCTCATTGGAAAAATTTTCATGAGATGCCCTTACATATGTATGGATGGGGGGTCTGCCTTGAGGAATTAAAATGTTACCTCTTTGAAGTCTTTCACTAGGAGGACTGGTTGAAGAGATCAACCAGGCATTCAGTAGGTTTTGTTCCCTAGAAAGACGATTCGAAAATGGATAGTATGGTTTTATTATCCTGCTTCGAATGACTCCTTCAGTTTCAGGATATTCAAAGATTGGATGAATAAATGAAGGTACTGTGATTGGTGTTTCGAGCCTCATGCATTTGTGATATCCTACCCCTTCACCATGGGAAATGGGTTGTTCCCAAGCAGGAGGGAAAGTTTGATTATTGTAGATTGATTTTAGAGAACTTGAAGATGAACTTTGTCTTGATGAAGATGTACTTGGCCAGTTCAGCATGTCATGCCATTTTCCCCACTTTGAGTAGGTGAATGGTTCAGGAGGAATCTCCGGAGGATCCCAATTGGTACGAATGAGGAATTTCATGACGTTTGGTTGACAATATCACTTCTTTGAGAAGGTCTAAAGGGAAGTGATCACTAGTATCGAGTGGGGAATGAGAAGAAGACATGGTTAAAGGAATGAATTCGAAGTAATAAGCAAAGTTGAGAATACAAGGAGGTGAGCAGATAAGCAGCCAATATGAAGATAAATGTAGATTTGGATCTTCAATTTAATCATGTTCAGAGAGTTGCTTGAAAATCAACTGCCCAGCATGATCTTGCCACGATCACCATTATTTTTTCGAATCAAAAGGAAAATGGCACGGGGGTAATGTTTGTGATGAAATCATCCAGCCAATAAGCAAGTGCCACAAAGGATCTGATGTGGCAAGAGAGTTAACTAAATCAGGGTAACGTGTGGACATGTATTGGCAGTTTTACCATTTTACTCTGTTTAAAATGTAAACCGTCAAGAGACACGTGTTGATCATTGAAGAATAACTGAAGAACATGTGTCAACTCTAGGCTGTGCCACGTGAAGAAGTAGTTACCAGTTTGAAAAGAAGAGGGAACATTCAAACAAGACTGTTGTGAAGCCTCGATGCTTATAAATAGAAGGAGTTTGCGTTTGAAAAGGGATCGTTCGATCAACATCAACATATATCTTTCAAAACTTTTACTGTATTTCTATCTAGACACTTAAATTTAGAAGTAGAATACCTTCGAAGTCATCTTCAAAATTAGATTGTAGTCTGTTTTAATTTAATAAAGTAATCTGTTACTTTATTTACTGTTCTTATTTAGGAGAAGTTACCCATTAATCAGTTTGAAGTACTTCAATTAGTTACATGTTTGAAGTCCTTGTTAAAGCATCGAATGTTACCATAATCTGTGTCTGGTGAGGCGCAGTTTGAATATCAATCACATCACACACATTGACAACTTGCTTGCCTGAAACACTCGCACATATAAAATTTTCCAACCAAATACAATGTAACTTATATATGAAAAATGCTACACCCACGCAATGAATCACACATTTTTTCACACATATCTTTAAATGTTTGTACCTTGTGCTATATAAGTGGGGCACAAAAAAGTGTAAAAAATTCAAACAACACAAGGTACAAATATTTAAAGAAGTGTGTGGAAAAAATGTATGATTTATTGTGTGGTGTAGCATGACTCCTTATATATTTTACCTTTCTGAAACAGATGTAGTCCGAATCTGTCCGATTAGTAAAGTAGATTGAACTGTTTTTTTTTTTTTTTTGGGTTTTTAATTGACTGAACAGAGTATGCTTTCAAAGCTGTTAAGTCTGCTGGGATCACCTCGATTGGTGTCCGTGGCAAGGATTCAGTATGCGTCGTAACCCAGAAGAAGGTTCCGGTGAGTATTTCAATGTACAATGATAATAGTTCTATGTATCAAACTATCAATACATATCTGCATTCGTTGTTCAAATCTGTACTATGTTTCAGGACAAGCTTTTGGATCAAACTAGCGTCACCCATCTTTTCCCCATTACTAAGTACCTCGGGCTGTTAGCAACTGGCTTGACAGGTTCTACTCTTTTTTAGTTATTTATGGAATGTTGGGTGACCATCACTTACTCTATACATTAAGGATTGGCTGATTGTTTTAACTATTCACTACAACCAAATAATTAGTTTAAAAAAAATGATTATAAATTGATATTGGATTTAATGGAAGACATTCCACATTATATATCCACGGCCCCCTATATCCATAGAATTGTTTTACCGCCATGAGCAATTGAGAAAATATGTATGTAGTAGTTGTACCAGTAAATGTGTTAGAGACCCTGTCACAGGTTTTAAGAACTCACTTGAGGGGAGAATTGATGGATGCCTGTTAATACTGAAGGAAATCCACACAATAATATGAGATGTCTACTAAGTTGATCATGATATGAATATATGATAAAAATTCGATGGATATGGACCCATTTCTGATATTTTACTGCTCAGATTTTGTGTTCCTGTACATTTCTTAAGTTGTTATCATTCGAAAATTGGTGTTTTCTTGTTCTCGTTAGATTCGGTTTAATCACACAAGTGCAATTAAGTTAACTGCTCTTTTGATGAGTGAACCTCAGTAATGTCTGCAATGTCATTCCAGCTGATGCAAGGACTTTGGTTCAACAAGCAAGGAATGAAGCAGCTGAGTTTCGCTTCAAATATGGTTATGAGATGCCTGTGGATGCGTGGCTAGATGGTATATTATGCGTTTCTCTCACGGGATAAAAACCTGCTGCTATCTGAATGTATGTCACAGTTAAAATAAAAATAAAAAAATTAATCAGTCAGCTGATGATGTGATTTGAAGGAGAGATTTTGGTTCTCTCTTTCTACGAAGAACATGCATATTGTTAAGGGGTGTTATTTTGTATCTTTTTAAATACTGGGGGAAGTTATCATGAAATGCAATTTTTAACATTTTTTTCCTTCCAAATGAATTGGTAGCTTCAAATAGGGTCTCATGTCATGAGTTTGTTGAGGAACTTTTTACTTTTTTAAGACGGGGGCATAAGCTCTTGGTGGTAACTGGTAATTGGTCAGTCTGACATACCAATTGTGAGTGTGCAAAGAGGTAAAGCTACCTTTGAAGTTTTGTACAATGTGGCTGCTCGTAGATTCAAACATGGGAACGGTCAGCCCGACCTACTAATGTTGCACGAAACGATGTTCCCTTGTTGGGGAATGTCTCATACTTAGTATTTGACTTCCTATGTGTGCGGATATCATTTTACTCCCCCCCCCCCCCCCCCCCCCCCCCTTTTTTTTTTGTTTTTATATGTGCCAGTATGTAATTTGATCGCAAGCAGACAAATTCAGGATATGACGCCTTTTTAGGATATTCATGAGATTCCTTATGTGTTTTTCTTTTCTCTTTAATTTGACAAAAGTATAATGCCATTTTTATGTGCTCCACTATATCAGAAATTGTCTGTGCAGGATTGCTGACAAGTCGCAGATCTATACACAGCATGCCTATATGAGGTCCCTTGGAATAGGTTTAGCTTTGGCCTTTTCCCTTGCTGTAAAGTCCGTCCTTATTTTATGTTTGCATATCTTGCAATTTAGTAATTTTTGCTCAATATATTTGGCGTGATATGGCGCAATCCTGTATTTGACTTCCTCAATTTCTTCTTAAACTTTGTTAAATATACTAAAAATTTTCACTTAACCCACCCCCATTATTTCCTTTCTTTGGTTTTGGTAGTTGCAATGGTTTTGGGTATTGATGATGAGTTTGGCCCTCGGCTCTTTAAATGTGATCCGGCTGGTCATTTCTTTGGTCATAAGGTATGTGCAATCCGTTTTGTTTCACATCATTTGTAGATGTTACTGAGATGTGCCTAGGCCCTAATCTTGAGAATTGTAGCTATTCTACTTTCGAGGATTCCGTGGGCAAAACTTGTGTCTAACACATCTGAAAACTTCAATTTACCTTCCAATAAGTTGAAAACGAAGAGGCCTTAGAAGTTATTGAGATGTCCCTAGGCCTTAATGTTGAGTGATGGAGTTTATTGTAGGTTTGTGTATGGGAGGATTCTAATTAAGCTGGTGTTTGGTTTGTTTGGAATGGTAGAAACATAGTAACATACTAATACTTTAGGTGGAGCTCTCGTACTCAAATTAATTAAGTGTGAGATGATTTATTTTCTTCCAGTTCTCCCTTTATGGAGTTTCATTTAATTGAATTCCTTAGACCTTGGTTTTTTAGACTCCTTAGAGCTACATGACAAACTTTTGCCCTTTTCTTATGTTCCAGGTGTTATTCTTTTTCCCTGGTTGAGGCAGGGCAGGTTTTGTTTCTTTGTTGGGCATTTTGATACTTTTTAGATTAGGAAGTTGAAGCTTTTGTTTGGTTACATTTTTTTGCTTTAACGTAAAGCTTGCTTCTGTATTTCTTATTTTCTTCTTTATGATTATTCATTGCATTGCATTAGCGAACAGGTTTTGTGGACATCCTTAATTCCCTATCTTTTATTCTATGGCTTTCAAAAGTGGGGTATAAAAGTAAGTTGCAGCATGATGATATCCGTTTATGGAACATATTCCTTCACTTCTGAATGTGGACCATTAGTTGTATTATTATTATGTCGTCACATTGGTTAACTTACTTTCGAAGGCCATTTCCTGGTGCTGATCCTTATAATTCAATGGTGCTGAAATGGTTGACTAGGTATTGACCTAAACATTGGCATTATTTGCACCAGTCTTGGACTTGATTTGCATTCCCACACTTCACTGGTTTTATTATGATTTTTTTTCATTTCTTTTGTTTGTTAAGTTAAGTATAACAAAATAAAATCAACTCATAACTGTCCTGTGGTAATTCGGGCCATGTAGAGGGCTACAATGTTACTTGATAAGAACTTGAGTTATTTGTTTCTTGTTCTTTAGGATTTTTATTTACCCCTAATGGTGATTATGAGTCTCATGCTTTTGTCTTACTCATGTATGTTTTAGGCAACAAGTGCTGGACGAAAAGAACAAGAGGCAATAAATTTTCTAGAAAAGAAGATGAAAAATGATCCTGCCTTTTCCTATGAGGAGGCAGTGCAGGTATATGTAACATTCTCACTTTCAAGTTTTTTTGAGAGCTGAAGAATATACCCATTTAATCACCTTGCATCTCTCTCTCTCAAAGATCATGGCACTTATTTGAAATTTGTATTCCGTTATTTCCAGTCTGCATTGATTTGTCGGCATACGTCATTAATCATTGTATCTGAAATTGACTGGAATTCTTTCATGCTTGTTTGATTTTGAGGTTTTTTTTTTTTTTTTTTAATTTTAAATTTTTATATTGGATTTATTTGCTAATACTACAAGTTTGCAAAGGTGCATTGACAAATAAAGATGCTTGCAATGAGTTTGCTTGCAATGAGTTTGGTTGCTCTTTTCTTTTAGTTCCACAGAACAATATCTTTTAGTTTTAGATATGGAATCATACATTCTGATAACATTGTCGGAGTTTGTCTTCTTAGACCCATTTATGAATCTTTATGTTGTTTCAGCTCTTTTTGGTTCCGTTTTGCTGAACATTCTCAATGCGCTAATTTAAATTACAGAAATGATAATCAATGGAGAAATAGTGTAAAATGTTTTTTGAGTTTCGATTCTGTTACAAGATGAATGTTCCAAGGAGACAAATCAGGATTTTTGCAGTAAATTTAAGTGATTGTGGTGTTAAAATAAATTAGACTGGTTGTTATACCATTACTGCATTTTGTGTTGGATTGCAAAATTCGAAAGAGATTCATGGAGCCCATCCCAATTCCTACAGTAAGAGTTGTGCAGCCTATTTATGATTTTTGATTGAAGGAAGAAGAATGCTATACATGGGTTTGAAATTTGAATACTATATGACAAGATTGCATGAATTGTGCTTGATTAGTTTTTGGTTGCAAATTACTCAATTTTTAGTTTTGTAATATGTTTCAGTTCTTTGAGTCATTGTTGCTTCTGTCTTAACTGTTACTAGCATGCCGGCATTTTATCTGCTGCAGCATATGAATTGAATTGTAAACTTCTTGTATTGACAAACATGGTTAATTTAGAAGTTTTTGTCTTAGAATGCCTAGCTTGAGTTTCTTTCTTAAGACGTAAATATTTTTTGTTGTTTGATACCTGGGAAGTTTTTATTTTCTTTCTTCTTTTTTTTTTGTCCTTTTCCCTTTTAGCTTAATTCATGTACTCTAACATCATCTTGTTATTGCCTTCGTGTAGACTGCAATTTCTGCCCTGCAATCTGTTTTACAAGAGGACTTCAAGGCGAATGAGATTGAGGTACTGAACCGGCAAATTTCCCTACGTATTAGTATTTTCCCTCTACTTGTTACTTCCCTGAACAAAAGGGTAAATGTACATTCTAGCAACACAATTTAGCTGGTGCATTGGCATAAGGCATGCTTTTTCCTTGGCACGGGCTTTTTGTCGTAATCTTCGCTTAGTATGGCATTATCTAGGAGTGGAACACGATAGAAAGGATTTGTTATGTGAGTCTTAAGTGAAGAGTTACTATTTTGCTAGATAGGACTTTCAATAGCAATTTCGTTTTTCTCATTGAGGTGAATGGGCATGTTGTAGATGCTAGGACTCTATTCCTCAGACAGTGAGCTAGGTTATATCACATGTGGTTGAATATTTCTTCATTTTGAGCCAAGTGATATTGCTACTATCTTGGCCCTTGGGTATTGTTTTAGTTGAGAGAGGTAAAAGGGGATTTGGAGAATAAAATGTTATGGTGTATCCCTGTGCTGGTCCGAATACTGATTTAGTCTTAGTTTGGCCCCCCAAGTGGCTTTATAAAAGTAGTTTATGAAATTTATTATTAAGTTGTTCGATAATTTTGTACAAGTGACACATTACTCTTCAAAAACATCATGAAACCAAAAAGCAACATTGAGCTTTTAAAAGCTCCATTCTAGAGCTTTTTAAAGCAACCCCCCCCCCCCCCCCCCCCCCCAACAAAAAAAAGCCCTAAGTTCAATTTTTGCAAAACTCATAAACTAGTTATCAAATGAATTAATATGAATTTGTGCTTTTAAAAAAGGAGAAGCACCAAAATGGGGGCCAAACTAAGCCTTAGTCTCTTCTACCAACAGTTCGGTTAATCTGTTCTGCTGTGTAATCTTCTTTTAGG